>QVOA01004220.1:0-12424 GCA_014825685.1 Pseudomyrmex cubaensis | reverse complement strand
ATATAAGCTTAGAAATAATTCTACATACATAAATATAAGGTGAGGTTATAGAAGAAAACTGTATAAGAAAAAATTTATGCTGAATTTTGACATTTCAAAGAACAATCGCAAACTCTTAGCACAATTTACTTATTTCTGTAGAAGCATTTTGGATTTGATACAGTAAATGCGACACAAAACGAAATATTAGATACGTCGGTTTACAGATCTCTATAGTCAGTATCCAGTACCCTCTTAACTTCGGAATCAACGACGCGTTGTGCCAGCCACTCTTGACAAACAGTTGCTCCTCTTGTTGTCGATCGATCAAACTGACCTCGGATTACCTCTTATCGCGTGACGCCGTAAATGCATTCCGCAACAATGTACATACATATATAAGTACGCGTACACCGTCCGAAACTTTTCGCTCCGTCTTTTATAAAACTTCCCAAAGCTAGAATATATTATAAATTTATAACTTTGCATCCGATGTAAAATAGTCGGATAAATTTTATTCCAATGGAACGCACTTTCTTTTACGCGTGACGTAAAACGTATATTTCCGCGCGCTCGAAATTCAAACATTTCTTCTGCAAACAGTTGCGCGCACAGATGTATGTTGCTCGAAGCATCGCTGTGAGGGTTTTTTAAAATAGCCAACTTGCGGTTTTTGACGGTTTTAAAATCGTGAAATTTACTTTAGAGTGCGATTTTTTTTTAGTTTAATAATACATAGTTTTGTTGATTTGCTTTTGTCTCTCAAGTACTTGAGCTCTCAATCTTAATTATTTTTTAACATTGATCAGGCGCCTGAAAAGAGAATGTTTAATGCCCTGTAATTTCATTCTACTACACTGTAGCCGAAGAAACTCCAGATAACCAAAGTTTGGCCTTTACAACAGCATTACCTGATGTTCAACTTGCGGTGGACTCAGTATAGTTGTCTCAAACTTATTTTCCGCAAAGTTACCAAGGGATGCTCCGCATGAAAGCAAGAAGTGTGTCGGTATTCTTGCCGAGATGTGAAGTTCATTTGTTTCACGTGAATATCTATTTTTCTTTTCTCTTCTTAATTTCCGAGATAAGGATTAATTAAGTTGTTTACCAAAAAAATAAAAAACAATTTTGCTCGCACTGTTACGATTCTTCTGTTCGAACGACTGACGTTCGTAAGTGCATGAAAATCGCCGACAATTAAATTGCGCAATCGGTATGAGACGCGAAATTTTGACAGCTTTGTTTTGGCAAAATGTCAAATATTCTTCGTATTTTCGGAATTTGCTCTAATTGCAAGTCGGCGGACTACGGCATAGTTTAACGTAAAGGAATTTCTGGCGCACTCGATGCGCATCGGCAACGAAGAGGTGCTCGCCGGACACGTGCGCGCGCGCGCGCGCGTGTGTGTGTGTGTGTATATGCATTGTTACTTCAACAAATCTGCCTCGAATCAACGATGGATCTGCCGTCCGTTTGTAACTAACCGCACTGTACCGTTCTCCGAATGCACTTTGCATGCGGCGCAATAGGTGTGCCTAACTTCTAGGAGAATTAGATAACCAAACGAGCATTCGCGAGCCACAGCATTCGCACCGCTTCGCCAGCGTAGTAATAGTTCGATCATTTTCCGAGTGCACGGCAGTCCGCAAACGTCTGTACCCTGATTTAAATATCAAGCGCGCCATTCTATCTGAAACATCATCCGTTTCTGCTTGCGAATAGTTTCATTGGCGACGTGCGAGCATAGAAATCGCGCGAAATTCGTTTTCACGTGTTTGCCACGCTCGAGAACCGAGAGGCGCTTTAAATTAACATCAACACGCTATATATCCCTTGCTATTGCATCCTGAAAAAGTTTTTAATCTATCACGGGACGAGAAAAAAAAAAAACGTTTGTCAAAAGTGAAAAATACTTTACGGTCGTGGTGAAAATAAATTTAGGCCGTTGCAGACAAGCCATCTGCAAATGCACGTGTACACTGGCTGGCTAAACAGATACAATGAGACTTCCTGTGTGCATAGAGAGCACCGGGAGTCCTTTTGTCCGTTGGATCGTCCGGGACAGGATAGTGTGACCAAACGCCGGTAAAGCCCTTTGTTTCATGTGGGTTACCGCTCACGCAGCCTCGAGACACTCCGACTGTACCGTCCGAGAAATGCGCGGCGAACATCCGTAAAATGTACTTGAACAAAGCGCGCGCGCGCGAGCGCAATTTCACGTATATTATAACTATTCCTGAGTTCCGCGTATAATTAATCCTGTAATCGACACCGCTTCTCTGCGCGCGGTGGTGATTTATCTCTGTCTCTCTCTCGCGTATTATATCCGCGGAGAATTTCGTCGGAGACGACGACGACGTGTAATCGTCATTTCAAGCTCTCGAGTAGTCGCTCCCGGGAAGCGACCGGCCATTACAACAACACGTAGGAAATTTTTAGTAATTCATAAAAGCGCTCGTGAAATTTCTCTGGCCAAAGGCCAGAGACGTGTTTGCATTCGTCGATAACGAAAACGTTTCGCGGAAATCGGCGCACTTATTCGTTTCAGCCGCAAAGATTTATTTTCCCAGAAGGTAGGGGTGAAAGGGGTGGAAAATTAAATACGAAGAGAGGAGGCCTAAAGAAAGGAGAATAGGTGGTTAAAGAGGAGGTTACTTATGTAAGACAGTTTGCCAGAAATTCGCCTCTTAATTTATGCGCTTCTGCCGCGCGGTGAAATAAATTCACGTCGCGCGTCTATGTAGTGTTCACGCGATTACAAATTCATGAACCTAATTATCATAACAAATTATCTAACAATCATGATCTCTCGTGATTGCAGATTCTGAATATTGTTCTAATTGAATTTTGAATGTACTAGAAAGGGGAGGGAGAGAGGAGGAATAATGCCTGATTTACGACTTTGTGTGCCATTCGACGAAAACGCGTGAAGCGCGATAATGATTATGATGGTATTTTCGCGCGTACTATTAAAGTACGTTTCCGTTAACTCCTCATGCATATTCACGAACTCAAGGCGCGTCTAAGAAGCGAGATATATCTGACGTTAATTTCAGCTCATACGTGCGCGGCATACAAAAACTTTCGCACGTTTGTAAAAATATAAAATATCGCGTACGTTTTTGTGACAGTAGACGTCTTAAATATAATCGGAAATTAAAACATCAGAAATATAATAGCACATTTCTCACAAAATTTCAACGCAATCGTCAGATGTACGGGATATAAATTATATTCAGCTACCTCTCTCTCGCCATTGTTTTAAATTAATTTACGTATATATTCAATTTGAAAGAAATGACGTCGAGAGATGTATCTCTCAATTATCGTTATCGCGCTTTTCCGTGATTATGACTGCTTGTCGATTTTGTATCTCACGCGTGTAAATACGAATTGTGACGAGTTTCATATTGACAGTCTCGACATTTAGTGGTTAAACGTGTATCGCCCAAGTGATTGATTGAAAGCAGGTAAAATGTTTAAAAGAGAAAGAAAAGCGCGGAAGCGAGAATAAAGCGCGAGAGGAAGCGCGAGCGAAAAATAGGGCCTGTACACAATGTGACGTCAATGTGACGTCACGTGTCACGTGTCACAGTTCGTGACAATATTCGAACGTTACGTTATTTAAATTTTAGCATCTCTATGTAATCAAGGACTCCGAGTTAAACACAATTAATGATACGGGGGAAATATTACTTTTAAAGCTTTGTGCATTCGTAATTTCCTCATACATATTCACAGGATGCAACGCGCGCTTAAGAGCCGAGATAGCTTCGGTGTCGATTTCGCGAAACTACCGACGAATTTTCGCCGTTTGCCGAAGCGACGAAGGAACGGAGGAAGGACGGGCGCGGCGAGATCACCGGTTAAAGGGGCGACGGTGTGGGCGGGTGGTGTGTGAGCGGTGGTTAATTGGCAAAGCGCGATAAGGTAGCTGGTCCTCCGTATATGCATATGAATGGCGAGTATATTCCGTTTGCTGGCTGCAGTTACGTTGCCAGGCATGCAAATAAGTCTTCCGTTCCCGCACCCCGAACCAAGCGGTGCGGACCCTATCGCCTTTGCGGAACGGGCGAATAGTTTAGCGGCGCAACCATTTCCACGGGTTACCGGCGATCCGAACGGCTGCTTCCCGTTTAGGGAAACGGCCATCAAAAATAAAATTCAACAAAGAACAACGTCCGTCCGCCTTAAAACTTCGATGCCTGCCCTCTCTGCACGCGACTCGCCGAGATTTTCCGGCTCCGTGTTCAAAGTACATTTATCGCTGCTAAAAACAAATCGTCTCGCAATGCGCATTTCTTTTTCGAGGTTTCAATCGCGGCTGCGAGCGTACAATATGTCGGGATTATTCTTTGCCGGTCGATTTCTGTCGCGACTTTACGTCAACGTTGCTTTTTTTTTTTTTGTTGGCTTTGCGGGATATACATACATATGTGTGTGATGTATTTCACGGTTACGCTATCGATGTGTGTGTTATAGCGTACCGATAGCGCCCATAACTGTGGTGATAAAGATTGCATTTTGCAACAGCTGTATTTGATACAAAAATATTTTGATACAAAAAAAAATTTAATTTATAGAAATAAACAAAAACTGCGTAGAAATGAAATTTCCGTGTTTTATCTCGCGTTATTTTTCAGCGAGTTTTCTGCGGTCTTTTTTAGACGCTCTCTTTCATTTCACTCGAATAAAATCTAATCTGCTATTCTAACCACGCTCTCTCTCTCTCATCAGTAAACTTTGTACGTTAGTACCTCTTTAAAGTTATTTCCCTTTCCGGAAAGGGAAATAACTTTACTAAAGTTGCGAGGTTTTTAAGGCTTAATATACTAAAACGTAACAGTGACAATTTATTTTGTAGCTTCCCGCGCTATATTCGCGCACTACGTCTCTATTATGTTATTAACTTTTTTATTAACCCTAACGTACGAACAAACGTTACGATCTCATGTAATTCATATACATTCATGCAGCTCGAGAGACATATCGCGGTATGTGAAAGGTTACAAAAATGTTAAACACATTGTGCACTTGACGTTTTTACGTCGGACTACTTCATTACTTTTATAAGCTCTACGCGTGTAGAGAATTAAATTAATAATCACAGGAAGAAGAATGTGACAAAAATTGTTTTTTAAATATAAAAATAGTTTTTTTAACATAAAATAAACTCCCGTTCGTAAGTTTACAAGTGTTGTTATTTTGTTTTATATTTTGCAAAAACTTTGCATGTTTGCGAATTTTTTATTTTTTTTTTTGTTTTTTAGCCTCGCAATTTCCAACCAAAAATAACGCAACTGTTACGAGGAAGAATATTGCAATGTGAAAATTAATAAGCTCTGTCAATATATGACGTTTGCGCGCAATGTAAACTTTGGCTGTCCTAACAAAGCAGGGCAAGCAAATTTTCTCAATTTACCATTCGAACCGTGAACGGAATCAATGAAATTTCGCGACAGTTGTTCCGCAAAAGTTTGCGCCGTCTGATTTTCGTCGTGCGCGCGCGCGTGCTCCGCTTGTTGGTTCGCTCGAATTTTCGGACTTCGGTTTTCGGGAGTTTTCAGTCACGTTTCGGGATCTAAGATCCAGATCCGATTTCAGAGAACAGGATCAGGTCCCCGGGTGAGGCTCTGGGAGCTACCGAACGCGTTCGAACAACTCCGTGAAATCGAGTTACGCGTTGCTGCTACATTAACTCCGCCGGAAGTTAGTGTCTGTCGGTTCCCGGTGTGTGTACATATATGGCGGGATCGCGAGCGGTAGCACCGAAAATTAACCCAGACCGCATTTGCCGCTGACGATCGCACTAGTAGTTGTAAAGATTGTGTCTCTCTTCGAGTAGAACTCAATCCTCAGTTTATTTGTTCGTTCGCGGAAAACTTTAATTTTCATTGATCTTTTAGTTACGAACCTTTTTCTTTCTCTCTCTCTCTCTCTCGTCAGTTGCATTTATTTTCTTCTTCTTGAGATTTTATCCGGTTGTCTCAATTTGCAATATGTGAATTTGTTTCTCTGTAAATTTATTAATTTAATTTCTTCGATGTTTTACAATTTCCGCGTACGCTAAAACGCTGACTCTGATTCGATTCTCTCACTCCCTCTTTCTCTACGTATAATGCTACTTCATATCTATAATATCCACCTTTCTATCTGTCTCTCGGTTTATCATATACCTCTCTGCATTTCCTATGCGCTGCAAATTACTCCGTTAATCCGTCTACCATACTCAGTATCTCGAGCACCGGCCGAACGAGATCCCAGATTAGTATCTAGCCTGTTTTTGTCCGAATTTCGAGGTGCTCTCGGTATAAACTCCGCCATCTGTCTTCCGTTCCGCGTGCGAAATTTGCGGCTTGTGGAAACATCTCTTAGGAAGAAACTTAATTAATTATCATTATCGATTGATTTTGTGATTAATGCGAATTTCCTACAAATCCGCACAATGTGCGATCGCGCACGAAACGATATACGCGCTCCTGTAAACAGTTTTTTGTCAGTTACTTGATTGAGTTTGGACGACAGAGCAGCTTCATCATTGTATCGCTTTGTAATCAACACAGCGAGAAATTGATATACTGTCCCCACAAGCAAACGACTTCTGGGCGCTCCCAGCTGGGAGCGGTCATCAATCGAGCACACGTAAATCCCGAAGCAAGCGAGCCGCTCTCTCCGTGCGTAATAATATGATCTCACGGCCGCCGACCCTTCACAATTCTTCCGTTTCTTACAAATCGATCCGGTGGACGACGGTGCCAATAATTCGTTTCCATTCTTCTTCTCTCTTGAATTACTTTATACAATGGCGGATTTAAAGCGGGTATACGCGAAAGAGAAGAACTTCTCGATCGTTATCAAACGAGATGGAGAAGGAAGGGGGAACGGAGGGCCCGCTTTCTTTCTGATCCGCGTTCGCACTCATCGGCACACCGTTAACGAACGTTCCTACTAAGCTCTCCCGTTCCGAAGTTTCCGCAAGTCTGACGACTTCGCAGCTCGTTAATAAAATCAATTATAACCAAAGGCGGCGAAAAATTAGCGAAGTCGTTTGAGGATGTCCACGGGAATTTCTGATTAACGAACCTGATATCGAACTTTGCGTCGTCATCCGAGCACTCTACTACTGCTCATTAGTTCCGACGCACTCGGTTTTCCTCAAAGTGAATTTTAAATTATTTTTTTATCGTGCTCTTTCGCATTTTCTTTCATCGCTGAGAAAATAGAGAAAAAAAGATATAATGAGTAATAATAATGCGTTCACTTGAGGAATTTAATTTTCTGTCGTAAGAAACGGATTTTTATTTTCCTTAAAGATAACTTTTTACAAATTATCAAGTAATTTTTTGCACACAGAGAAAGTTTTACGCGCTAGTTTTGCACGTGCAATATTGAATTCTAAAGCCAAGAAAAATGGAGCAAAGAAAAAATTATATATGAACATTACAGACATCTGTATAAAGTAGAATCTCTGTGACATGTGTATCAGTATCTCTTTTCTTTTCTTTTCGTATCTTACGAAACGATTGTTGTTACTCCTCGACTTTCCGTTCCGTAGCTCCTGTTTTCGATTCCTTTCTTATCTCGATGCAGGTAGGGAAGTCAAAAAAAGAGAATGCTCTTATTCCCTACCTCCGTTCTCATCCACGAAAATGGGAAACAGGCTCGACGCTTCGATTGCGCTCAATGAAATCGTCTGCAATCGAACCGAGCGAAATAGATTCGAAGTAAATTGAAAATGCTCTGCAAGATACTCTTTGGATTTTTTTATTTTATTATTTCTACATGGATGTTATAAAAACGCAGTCGAACGAAAAAAAGAAAACAGAGCGCTAAGACTCTTCGCTTTACGCGAAGATATATTTTGTCGCAACAGCAAATTCTGGTATTTTTTGCCAAACGTGTACACGCGTTGCTCGAGATACGATAATCAGATATCGCACGTGTGTGCAGTCTCGATAACGAATTTTTACGACTATCGCGATCGCAATCGTTCTCCGAAATGTTGATTCCGGGGGTGAGAAAAGTTACGATCTCATTGAATTTTTCCGACGTCGCTCGAGATCTCTTCACGATTTTATATCTTTCAAAAGCTAGTTTTTTTTAAGTATGACATTTTCTTGAGAGAGTAAGTCAATCGGGAAGTAAAAATACTGTTTGATAAAAGTGCTATTGCAAGATGGTGCAAAGTTGTAATGCACTGCAATCCGACAAGAGAGTTTGAGAAAAAATTTAATTCACTTCTTACTATATTTACACATGTTCGAGAAATTATTTCGTTTCTCCTAGAATTAAAAACCAATTGTCATTCTCGGAGAGAATAAGAAAGAATAGAGATGTTTATTTTTAACGTTTTTATTATTTCTGTCTATAATTTTATTTTTGCCTTTTATTTTGCCTTTGAGGAGAACAAATGCTTGAGAGAAAACTTACACGAGCATTTCGCTTGATATCGCGAAGTTCTCCTCGCGACGGGTACCTATAGACCGGGCTGAACCGCCTCGCATTTTCATTATTTCGGCGACATTACCCCAATTTTGCTAGCGAGAGCACATACACGCCTAATTATGGTACAAACGCGCGTTCCACTTCCGTAAGTGCGCACGCGCGCGCTGCTCAGCAAAAGAGAGTAACATTTCCATTAAATAGATCACATTTTGGCTCGAAATTTTCCGCGTGTGTAGGAAGGCGTGAAATTGCCCATCGCAGCACGCAGCAAGTCTGTCTCACGGCAAAGAGAGAACATTGAGAATTTAATTGCAAATAATTAAAACCACTCGGATCGTTCACGCCGCACTCCACCAAAGAGAAGACAATGTTTGAACAGAACTATTCAAACTGAACAATCGAAGGGACGCCGCCGCCGCGTAACGCGGTGCTTACAATTCTTTCCCGCGACTGTGGCACTTCTCGGAAATTCTTGGCGTGTAACGGCGACGTGGTGGAGACCGCACTCTCGTTCAGCCGAGTTTCCTTCTTTCAACTCGCGTCCCTTCCAACCGGGGATTTGACTAGCTGGAATTATACGAAGAGGGTAATTAAATATTTCCGCGCGGCGCGACGAAGGCTATAAACAGCGCTGGTATAACGAGGTAATTACGCTCGTTGGTCCATCGCGGTTATCAAGTTTATGCAGGCGTACTTCCGCTGGGATCTGTGCTGGTCGCCTTCTTCCAATTCGAGAAACTCGTCGCCAGTTTAATTATCACGGTGATATTATATATGTATACATATATACTTATATATATACATACTATATAATACACACACATATATATACATATATATATATTAAGAGGTAAAACTAGTAAATATTGAATAATAGACAACTTACTTATATTACAAACATATAAATATCCATTTTTGGATATTTATATGTCTGTAACATAAATAAGTTGTAGTACAAATTGTGCATAACTCAAAAAAATACTAAATAAAACACTTGATGAATTATCTCTTTATGTGTATTATACAAACAAAATGTACGTACAGGTAAGATGTTTTATGCTTTAGACTGAAAATGTCTAAAAACTCAAGATACAAAGTTTTAGGAATTAATTTTTTCAGTTTAAGATTTAATCTTATAACATTGTTAGAAACTACAAGCAACGTTGAGCACGGTCAGTACTTAGATGGGTGACCGCTTGGGAACACCGTGTGCTGTTGCCACATTTCTTTTTGTTTATTTCTTAATTTTTTTTTTTTTTATTTAGATTTAAACTTTAAATCTGCATTGACGCAAGCGAAGTGAAATGTACAAGCTTGAAAGAAACAAAAAACTTAGTATTTGAATGGAGTGAAGTAAAGGGCCAATAGGAATCAATTGCAGGATCTTTTATGCAGAAGTCAATACGATTTGTGTATCAAAACGTTTCGGCTTTTATTTAAGTCATCCTCAGTCGAACTGTGGTACAAATATTATAAAAAATAATTAATTGTTGGACTACAAAATTATTAACATACAATAAATTGAAATAATATAAAATAAAATATAATATAATATATCACTTTGAAATGGATCTAATTATCTGTATGAAACTACATTCTCACCATTAAGAATCAACACTGCACATCGGTGACTATTTCAGATGTGTCTTGTTTAACGAGTAGGCAAGGATTGAGAAGCAAAGCAATACTTTGAGAGTCAGTGAAGTGTATGTCATAAATGTAAAATTAGATTTTATCTATAATCGGTAAGTATGCTTCGTCCAACAG
This sequence comes from Pseudomyrmex cubaensis, assembly GCA_014825685.1. Taxonomy (NCBI): domain Eukaryota; kingdom Metazoa; phylum Arthropoda; class Insecta; order Hymenoptera; family Formicidae; genus Pseudomyrmex; species Pseudomyrmex cubaensis. The sequence continues at coordinate 2,233 of QVOA01004220.1, read as the reverse complement.
TTCCGTGTCTCTCATTATGTTTAAATTATTGTCTTTCTCTAGTTTAATAAAAAGCATCTCTGAAGTTAATCGTTTATAATAGTTCGTTTCTTTGTCTAAGATTTGGATCGAGTTCCAATTAAATGAATGGTTTGTGTTTCTATGATGTTCGGCCAATACCGAAGTCTCAGAATTATTCTTAACATAATTTTCATGTTCTTTGATTCTTGTGGATATTTGCCTTTTTGTTTGCCCTACGTAATTCGCGCTACATGATTCGCATTCGATTCGGTATATACTACATTTTTACGTTTATTGATAGGTATCGGATCTTTATGTGTTTTAATATATTTATTTAATTGAGATATGTTTCTATATGCTATTCTGTATTTGAGGTTGTTGAAGAAATTGTGAAGACGATCGTTATTGGCCGATATGAATGGTATTACAAAAAATTTTGTTGGTTCATCGTCCTGTGTGTCTTGTGTTTTGTGTGACAAAGATTTTAAACAATAACATTTTAAACAATACTTTACACATACAATTTCTTAAAAAATGCTTAAGACTCAATTTAATTCCCAAATACATCCAGCACATTACGTCAGACTTTCCGAAATACACTCATTATCATAATTCCAGCAAAATAAGCAAAATCACATCTGATGTTCGTAAAAAAATACTAAAAGTTGAGTTAAATAAGAAATATAGAAAGAACACTATGAAAAAAGAACTACACCATATAACATCATCAATATATAAATATATACCCATCAATATTTTATACAAATTTATTTACACTCAAGAGATAAGAATGAATAGATTTTACATTAAAAAGAAAGTATCTCTCGAAAAGAAGCTCTCTTCTCTGCGGACTACTCCGTCCAATAAAATCAACCCCATTAGATATTTTATCACAAAAGACAATAACACAAACATTAATATAAAATTTAATGAACAAAAAACACAAGATATTAACATAGTTAAAGTTGAAATTAAACCTGAAGAATTTCACCATGATAAAACTACACAAATTAATGTGAACAACAAATGGTTTATCAATAGAACAGGATTAACAATACCCCCCTTGGTATCAGAATTACTTCAATTAGGTCCGAAATTTACATTACCTGTTAGACACATTAAAAACAAAATTGTAATCGAGACAGTTAAGGATGTCGAATGCAACATTCGGAGAATGAATCCAATAATGAAATCAAATATTCGCAACCACATTTTTTCCTATTTAAATACTTACACCAAAGAAAATAAACCTTTAACACATTTAGAAAAAGAACTCCTAAAAAAAGAAAAAATCACACATCAATTTATAACTGAAAATCCTGACATCCTTTTCACAAGAGCGGATAAAGGAAACTCCACTATAGCTGTATACTACACTATAGCTAATCCATAGAACTGAATACATCCAAAAAATGAATGAAATATTTCAAGACGATAACACATACACATTAATAGAAAAAAATCCACTGAAGAAAATTAATAATGATCTCAAACATTTACTGGAAAGATGGGTCACCAAAGGTTTCATAACTCCAACGACAAGACTTTCTCTCTTAAACAACGATCCAATTTTACCACGTGCCTACGGAGTCCCAAAAATCCACAAGAATAATTGTCCTTACAGAATCATCATCTCCTCAATAGACAGCCCTTTACATCAATTAGCCTTATTCCTACACAAAATCATTTATAGCAATATACCGAACTCGCCATTTGACATCAGGAACAGTTTCGAACTCTACAAAAAATTATCAGGTTCCATTTTAGAACAAAATTACATCCTTTGTTCATTTAACGTCACATCTCTATTCACTAACGTACCAATACAGCTTGCGTTGGAAGGGGTAGCCAGGAGATGGAAATACATACAGCTGTAATACATAAGCAATTCACAATCGAATAGCAGACTAATGACAGCATTAGCTTTCTCGATTTACTTATTAGCAGAGAAAATAACGTTTTGGTGTGTGATTGGTACCATAAACCACCGTTCTCTGGTAGATATTTACATTTCCTATCACAAAATCCCATGTGCCATAAGATCGGCACTATCATGTCATTAGTAGACAGAGCTGTTTTATTGTCGGACTCTCAATTCCATCAAAAAAATCTAAAATTTGTGATAAACATTTTAATCGAAAACCATTATCCTTTAGACCTTATTTTTAAATACATTAACAAAAGACTAAAAACAGCATCTTTGTCACACAAAACACAAGACACACAGGACGAT
>QVOA01004218.1:0-12148 GCA_014825685.1 Pseudomyrmex cubaensis | reverse complement strand
TAGAGCGCGCGAGTTGACGATAGTCACAGAGAAAACGCGGAGGTACGATTTGGGCGCTGGTACGATTTAGGCAACCTTACCCTATTTATATGTGTGGCCGTTAAGTGGCTGCCACATTATGTTCCTGCAAACAAATTTGGTGCGCCGAAAGCATAAGTAAGAGACGATTCGCAAGAAAAAAACATTTTGATAATCTGACATCAGAATCGTAATTAGCGATATTAAAAACTTAAGCTAAAATCCAAATTTTGAAAATTTTTAACATTGGCTATACCGTTAAGAGCCGCTACTATGGCCACTATAATGGCCAGCAACAAACTTTGCGCAACTTTGTAGGTTTTATATATGCATACATTTTATTACATTAAAAAACTTCAACATTTTAAAAGAAAAATGCCGACTCTTTTAGATTAAAGACAAAGTAAAAATTAATATCGATCTGTGTGAATATAAAAATACAGTATGTCTTTAACTTTCTGTAAAAAATATATTTATATATGTACTATAAATATATATTTATATGTATATATCTTATATTACCTCATGAAGCATTAACTGTCACAAAGTTGATTATAGATTAATAATTAATATTTATCGGATACTGTAAAGTAGTAATCACTAATGTTTTTATTGATTTATCAAACTCTTTCCACACCACAAACTATTTTTTAGATAACATACAAGAACTTTTTGTATCAAAATAATTTCAATTTAATATGCAAAGAAGTATGAATTTTTTAGATTATTTTAGAATACACACACACACACACACACACACAGAAAAATGACAAATAAATATCACTTGTGTGTATCAAGTAAATATCACTTTTATCAAGTATATAATAAAAATCAAGTATATATAACAAGTATATATAACAAAAACTTCGCTTTACTTATCTAATCTACGTGTTTTTCAACAACATTTTATATTATTTTTGAAAAAAGAATTATGTTCTTCTTTTAAGTATATAATAATAAACTTTTTAAAACTTTATAACGAGTATATTGTAATGACGAGTATATTATCAAGAAAGTTAACTATTGCTTTAAAAAAAGAAAATAATCTAAGTAATTATTTTTCTTAATAATAGAATGATATTTTTCTGTGTGTAAATATGTATACATATATGTATACAGGGTGTCCCACAATTGGTGTAACATCTCTCGTAGGCATGTAGAAAGATTAAAACTGACAATGAGTCAAAAAATCCTATATTATTCTGCTAGATTCGCAACAGTTGCCAAGATCTGAACAAAGATCTGCGAATAAGCATGCATCGGCTGTCTTACGCGCGATAGATAGCACGGCGCGCTTCGCGCAGTTACCTTTTATTATATACTTATATGTTTTAGTATATGCTGTTGTATTAGCTCCTCCCATACGTTGCTACACGGTAACACCGTGAGCGCGCGAAGTGCGTAAATCAGCCCAATGCATTCTTATTCGCGGATCTTTGTTAATTAAGATCTTAGTAACTATTGCGAAATGGTATAGGACTTTTTGCCTCAGGTTTACTTCTTCTACCTGCCTACGAGAGATGTTAAAGTAATTGTGAGACACCCAGTATATACATATATATGTGTACAAACAACCTTCGTATAACGCGCTACTTGAATAAAACGTGGTTTCGATATAACGCGGTTTACAAATTGTAGTAAAATAAAGTCTAACTCGTTTTTTCAATATGCGCGCTTATGCGAGTTTCACGCTATTTGTATAACACGACATTTCTGTGGACAGAATATCAGCGTACGTTATACGAGAGTTATCTGTATATATATTTAATAGATATATTCAGTATATGTATATTTTTTTCTTCTACTGATAAATCCATTTTATTTTGTTTCAAAGATTATTTTATGAGTACAAAAAAGTACACGTTTTTTCTTTCAGTAAAAAACTGTTTGTGAAAGATTTAAGATTTGTGGTTTGAGATTTGAAATGCAGTTAGATAAAAAGCAAAGTACTAAAATAAAGTACTAAAATAAAGTAAAGTAATATAAAAGTTTCTGCAAATACTAACAGCAATGAAAGTAAAAGGAAAGATATAAGGATCTTCGATAATATAACTGTACACTGAGAAAAAAATGTAAAAATTTTATTTTATCAGAGATGTACATTCATCATTTTATCTTACATGTAGAATCTCTGTATATTAGTTATGGTATTTTTTAGTTATATTTTAGTTATAAACATAGAAGAATTATCACTACATGCTACATAACAAGATAAAATGATATATTGTTCTCTATCTCTCTTCTTCTCTTTTGTGAACAACATAATTTTCCTATTTCCTTGATACACATATATCGTATGTGTATCAAGGATATGTGTTTCACAAGGTCGTATCTGCTGTTTAGATGGACAAGATTGAGAGTCGAGATACTGACAGAAAGTACGATCACGGTTCAGAGAGAAGGGCGGGAATTTCTATGCATGTTCTGTAAACTCTATGCTTAGCGCTTAAGGGGATGCTATCCCAGAGCGCGTAATAAATGACGCTTCTCTCTCTCTTCTCTCTCTCTCTCTCTCTCTCTCTCTCTCTCTCTCTCTCTCTCTCTCTCTCTCTCTCTTTCTTTCCTCCTTCTCTTTCTCTTTTTTTCTTTCCTTCTTCTCCCTTCGAACAAGGAGCTACTCCATCCGGTTTTCCTTTTTTTATCTTTATATAGATTTTTTAGCTGCGCAGCCTTCTTTTTCCATTTGCCAAAAGACATGCGCAAATTGCTGCCCGAGCACTTCTGATTTTTCCTACTCAGTCTTCTCCCCTTTCTCTCTCTATCTCTCTTTCTTTCTTTCTCTCTTTCTATCTTTTTGTATCTTTTTCTTTAGTTTTTCTGTTCTTCATAAGTGTTACAATTTGATAGATTTTAATGAATTATTTCTTATTTTTATACTTGTTGCCAAGATTGCTCTACTTTTCTCGAATTGTTTTTTATTTATTACATTATATTGAACTTTGTTCATTATAAATACTACAGTAAGTTATTTATTTGTTTCTGAAAAATGATTAGAAATGGTGATGTTTAAATTATTTATATACATACTTATATGTGCACATTGTGCGTACGTATATTTTAAGTTAAATAGCTGCTATCAATAAACCAAAGAATTGCAAAGAAAGCGACTAGCAAAAACATTTTAATAATAGCAATTTGACTCAATTTATAGCATAGAAATTGAAGATCTTACTTAATTGAAGATTTTTTTTAATTCTTTTGCTATCAGTTTGACTTCTTTCGAACGAGTTATTATCCGCAAGGAAACTTCTTTGTTAACTTCTCTTCTCAATTTATTTCTTCTTTTAGTTCGGTAATGAATCTCGCTTGTGGCTGCAATAATACTATCGCGTATGAAACGATGAGACTATTTGCCGAGGCACACACGGGTTATATATCTGCAGAATAAGTTTCTTAATCTCATAATTAATTAACTTTCAATGCACTTTACGAAGAAGCATCAAAGTACATGTAAATATGCCAAAAGAAAAACATTTTGCTATTATATAGCCAGCAAGAAAAATTTGTTGAGTCTACTGAATTTTTGTTTCATCAACAAAACAATTTGTTAACAAAAACAAAAGTCTCACTAGGTTTAGCAAATATTTCTTGTTGGTCATATAATAAGTAATAATTTTTTGTTATTTGAGTAAATCTTTTTCGTACAGGTAATGTTTCATATACAGGATGTCCTACAATTATGGTAACATCTCTCGTAGGCAGGTAGAAGGAGTAAAACTGAGTCGGAAAGTCCTATTTTATTTTGCTAGATTTGCAATAGTTACCGAGATCTTAATTAACAAAGATCCGCGAATAAGCACGAAAGACAGCCCGGCGTGCTTCGCGCGGTATCTTTTATTATGTATATGTTATAGGCTGCGTTCGTTTTTTACTGGCAGTACTGAAAATCTATAGATTCATGTCACATATACTATAGATTTTTAAGTACTGCCAGTAAAAAACGAACGCAGCCCTAGTATATGCTGTTATATTAACTCCTCCCATACGTTGCTACGGGCAACACCGTGAGCGCGCGAAGCGTGCCGTAAAACAGCCCGATGCATGCTTATTCGTGGATCTTTGTTAATTAAGATCTCAGTAACTATTGCGAATCTAGCAAAATGATATAGGACTTTTTGACTCAGGTTTACTTCTTCTACCTACAAGAGATGTTACACCAATTGTGGGACACCCTGTATATGTATACAGTAATCAAATAATATGTATCATTTGATCAAAAAATAAATTACACGTTTCAAATGTTACATGTTGACAAAAGAAGAAAAGAAATCAATAAATTGCAATTGGCAATAGTGTTGGAACAAAGTTATATTTTATAGATCTTTTTTGTAGGCGTGTGTGTATTCGAAAATTTAAAACTTAACAGTTTTGTTAACCTTTATGTATAATATGTACATTGACACATCTGCAAATCTTTTTATCATTAATTTTTAATCTTTTTATCATTAATTTGAGAATTAAATCATGTACAACATAACACTTATATAAAGTAGAAAATTTTATAGTACGCGAATGTGAGTCAATTTGTAGAAAAAGCGGTCGATTATGCGTAAGCTCATTAATCGTCATTGAATTTTCTTGCTTTAACAACTATAAAATTGATAAACAGCAACTTTTTTCAACGATATACTGAGAAGTGTAAGTGATTTTATATTTGTCGTTGAGATAAAAAAAAATTTACATTTAACGATAGAGATTAATGTTACATCTACCTTAAGAAAGATTGCTGAAATCAGCCGTCAGCTTTTTTCAATCCAATTAACGTGAGAGGATTATTTTGGAAACACTGCGGTCGCGGCCGCATAATAGACTAGCGATTGTCTTCTACAACGCGACAGGATTAACCCATAAATGAGCGCAACGACTCGATTTTAAAGAACGCAAAATTGTCTCTTTCTCTCCCACTCCATTATCATGAGATCGTCGAATAGTCGTGCCTCGAACTTTCTTCTGCTGTTTCTGTGGATGTGTTAAAGTTTTTCCGGTAGTATTCAATCAAAATCATCCCTACGCTAATCGGTTCTTTGAGCTTGGAGATGCTGTTGGAGATGCTTAAAGATTACGATTTTCACGCAAATAACACTGATAAACTGACAAAATTGCTATTTAATCGTAAGATGAGAGAACACTATTGATATCAAGTGCAATCGATTTACAACGTTATTTAACAAAAAACAATAATGGAACCGAGTACAAAATATATATTGAAAAGTATTCTTGTATAATATATCTTTTCAAATTTATAAATTTAAAAGCTATATTGAAATAAAACAAAAAATTGAATTGCAAAAATAATCATAAAGTATTAAAGACCTGATTTTGTCAACTTGAAACTATCCAATCTTTGGAGTTTTCATATTTGGCAAAAAGAATTTCTGACAAATCGTTCTATTGCTTGTTTTTTTTAGGAATTATTCAATATTCATTCATTTGTAAAAATGAATTGAATGAATAAAATAATATTTCATTTCGAAACTTTATTGTAATTCGAATTTAAATTCTTTTTCTAGAGACTGGGAAAACTTCTTCATTCAAAAAGTTTTATGCAAATGAAAATTCAGTAATTAATAATAGTTTTATAATGCTTTGGAATTAATCTTTTATTATAGGAGGAGAACAGTTTAATATATATAGCTTTTGACAATGTGTTTTTAGGTACGTTAATCACAGATATAGATACTTTTTACTGCATGTTATTGAAAAACTTTGTTTGTTGTAAATCACATTGTAAACCATTATAAATGTATTTTCTCTAGTGTATACTTAGCATGTACGCGAAGGCGAAGAAATACAATTGCAGTATTCCTTGTCGTGCATCTCGTAACGCGTTCTCTCGCCTTTCACGTGACATAACGAAAATATCTGCGAAATTATCGCAAGGTTGTCGCTTAGATTAGAAACGATGCGTGTGTGCACGCGAGCGACGCGACGTGACGTACGCGCTACGACAGCGCAGCACGCGCGTTATTTGCGCGTACTCGTTGCACGCCGCACAGGAGAGTTCACTATCTCTCACTCAATTTAAGCCTCATCCGCTGTAAGCGGATCGACCAAGCTGGCCTTTTAATGTCGGATAGTCTCGCCTCTCTCTACCGGCTGCGAGGTATAGACGCCTATAACAAACATTATCCGCCATAATGCTCCCGTGTAAACATACCTACCTACGTGGTGCACCAGCTTCTCGTCTCCTCTCCTCCCTTTTCTGTTCGAATAAAAACTTGCCTCTCGAAGTATATTTAACCGTTTAGCAGGCGAGTTAAGTTTCACGCGGTTAAATCGACGACTTTTCGGTATGCTTTTATAATTCGTCTGTGTGGCCACTTCTTTTTAGATGTTAAGCGTAACACGTGACGCTAACAGTCCATTCGACAATGCTTTTTGACTTTACAACGTTATATGGTATTCACTGTCAGATCATTTTATTCCACATACTTATAGCTCCTACTTTTTTTCCCGAATTATCTCTGTTTATACACTTATTTTTCTATTACACTTTTTTTGAATTGTGAAAACAACGATTATAAGTAATAAGTAGGAACTTGTATGTTTTTTAGGCAAAAGAGTACGCTTGTGACAACGGCTTGTCGGTAGCGAAAAAAGAAGCGCAAAAGCTGGTGGATAACGCGAGACGGCCATCATCGCATGCGAGCGGTATCGCTCATCGGAAGAACAGCTCGTGGCCGGCGGACCAAGACAGACGAGGTAGCGCGGTAAAAGAGCGTGATAACAGCGGCGCAGTGGCGGGTGAGCTGGCTTGTCTCGCGGGCTACTTGAATATGGCGGGTTACCTTACAGGCGCGACCTGCGCCTCAACCGGAAACCATCAGTATCATCCCCACGGACACCCAGCAATGGGGGTTGGAACTCATCCACATCCTCATTCTCATCCTCATCCGGGTGCGTCGCACCCCGCTTTACCGTCACCATTCGCGCTCGCTACACACGGCCATCCGCATGCTCATCCTCTCGAACATGGACTGGCTCCTTTTCCACAAGGTGAGTCATAAGTTTTATCTTTCTAACCAGAAATTTAAAATACTGTAGTGCACATACATTTTTTTTTGACTGGATAAAAACATTTGCTTGTAATTTGATGCGATATACGTTGAGCAAAATAAAAAAAAATTAGAAACACAAGAATTCTTTTAAAAATCACATTTTTTAAGAGACAAAAAAATCAGTCAATAGTTACAGGCCACCGAATCAGTACAAGTTATAAATTTAAAAAGGAATCGTTAATCAGAGAAGAATAAAATAGTACCTTTAAAAAGTTTTTAATGTTTAATAGTATTTCTCGGAAATTTCTCTTTTAGCTGCCCTTACTATCGCGCCATTCTCCTCGAGCCGCTGGCAGAGATTGAAGGAGAACGGTGCGCATTAGTAGGAGCAGCCAGAGGAGAAAATTCCGAGAAATACTTCCCCTGATGCGGCACGATATGGTGCACTCCTCTGTACATTCCTATTTTGAATGTGACTAAAAAAAGGAACAATTGATTGTCTGAGCTGATTGCACTGTTGCTACATTTTTTTCATAACTTCAAAAATCGCCGTTATTTTAATTATTTTCTTTTTTAGTTGCGTGAAAAGATCCTTTTATTTTTATTCCAATAAATTTCTAAATTCTCTTAATCTACCAGTACAAATTTTTTCAAATAGCTGTATCATTTTCATTCTACTTTTTTGTGTTAAAATATGAGTTCTATAAGAACCTATATTAAACATCCAAAATTATCGAGATATAACAACTTCGGAATATCTCAGAATTTTTCATAGAAATAAATATTGATAAAATTTGTAAAATTTTATTTTATGATCAAGAATAAAGTTTTCAGATTTTAAAAACTTTTGTCATTTTTTAGATATGTAAATCTTCATAGAAATTTTCCTAATACTCCCAAATTAACTATAAATTTCAAGAATGCCTAAATTTTTCCCAAAGTAAGTATATCTCGTACAATTCCAACTGGAAATTTAATGTAAATTCCAAATATAGTCTTTCCATTGAAAATCTAAACAGAAACAACGTAGGAATTTTGAAGTGAACAAAAATCTATATTTTGATGTAAAATAAAAAAACAATTTAAATTTTACACTAAGTATTGAAAACAAAAGTATTTCAAGAAATCTTATATACAGGATGCAGTATTTAAATTGAAATAACTGAATATTTTGAAAACCAAGCATTTTATGAAAACATTTTTCAGATAAAAGTTGTTTCATTTTAAGGGAGAAAGAAAATTGCATTGATGTTTTCTAGTTTTGTGGACGACTTTAAAGTAATTTGAAGGTCAACTTCATTTTTTTAAATAAAGATTTACATTTTTCTCAACGGATCTTTATATTCCGTAAAAACATGAATGACTTTTATCTGAAACGTTTTTTTATTTAATACGTATTTTTTGAAATATTACGTGGCAAAATTTCCATAGATCATTGCAATGTTCAATTGAGTATAATAACGTTCCGGAACTTCTTTATCTCACTATTCCTACAAATGCTTTAATGTAAATAAACAAGAGTTTAAGATAAAGTTTATAATAAAAATGTATGTTGCTTCTCGTGAAAAATGTGTGAAAGTCTATAATGTAAGGCACAGATAAGTTTATGAGTTTATCATAAATAAGTTTAATAATCAGTGATGTTAGTTTGAATTTCAATGAATATGGAGAGATTCACAACTGCAAAGTAAATCGAAATAATTTTGCTTTACAGAGAGTGTAGTGAAAATCTTGATTTGATCGTTGATTTGTACGCAGCACGCTTTTTTTGAAACAAAGAAGTTTTTCTCGCGTATTACGAGGAATATTAGTTTATCGCATTGTCAATCAGTTTTTGAACGATGGAAGTGTTCAAAAAAGAGGAAATATAAGATTATTGTAACATGTCCGGATAACGAAATAATAGTATTAGCTGCAATCGGTCGTGATTTTCAGATTAGTTTACGTATTATTTCTCAGACTAGTGGAATTTCACAGAAAAGTGTCTTCTAATCCTAAGAATACTTAAACGGTATAAATTCTCATACACCGTATATCCCTACATCAAGAGCTACATGGGAACGATTTCGAAAATCGCATGAGGTTCTGCGAATAGGCATTAGAAAAAGTGCGAATAAACAACGATTTCTTCATGAATGTATTATTTACTGATAAAACCATATTTACGAATCACGGATAAGTGAATTAACATAACTTACATTATTGGACAATAGAAAATCCACATTGGTTAATATAAATTAAGTTAAACTTTAATAAAGATAAAGTTAAAATTTGCCACGTATTATTTAAAAAAATATGTATTAAATAAAAAAACGTTTCAGACAAAAATTATTCATTTTTTACGGAGATTGAGGATTTGTTGAAAAAAAAAAAAAAAATGTAGATTCTCATCTTTGAAAAAGATTCTCATTTTTGAAAAATGGAGTTGACCTTTAAATGACTTTAAAGTCGTCTACAAAATTAAAAAAACATTAATGCAATTCTCTTTCTCCCTTAAAATGGGAACAACTGTTGTCTGAAACATTTTTTCGTAAAAATGGCTCGGTTTTCAAGATATTCGGTTGTTTTGATTTTAAATGATGCATCTTGTATAATATGATACATATCTTTTGCTACGTTGTTACAAAAATCCTACAACTTTTGTTTGAAACATAAACGCTTTGTTTTTAAGATAATATATTATATCAACTATAAAAAACACTGTTTATGTATAACATTTTTATTACATAATTATCATTATTATAAAGTGTCTTTTGACATAGCCGAAGCGTGTAAGTAGATTAGGTCAATCTGAATAGAAAAGTCATTTACTATTTTGCAAAATTCGCAATAGTTATTGTGATATAAATTAATAACTGTGAGCCAATAAGTGCGTGATCGGACGATGATCGGACTCTATAAACATGATTATCAGCTGTAAAGAAGAATGGTTCATTTCATGCAATGTCTTAGCAGCAAGAAATAAACAAGCGAGAGCGACGTATAACTCAGCTTATTGCAATCATCCGATATTCAGCGGTACGCAACGAGTAGCGGCAAGGAAGGGGAAAAGGCGAGCAGCATGTGGCACAGCCAATAAGTGCCGAAAAATAAAGAGAGAACATCTTTTCGTCCGAATAATACAAATTTTGTTTAAGAAATGATAGCGCTATCATTTCCTTACTTTTACGCTAGATAGCGTTTTTTATAGTGCTTCCCGGGAATTTTAAACTACTCATTATTTAATTATGGTGCACTGCGTATCACAAAAAACAAAAAAAAACAAAAAAAACCAAAAAAAAAAAAAAAATTAGATGTATTGGATACACACCGAAAGAATTGTTCACTCGTCATGAACATTTACAGATTTTTTTTGCACTTTGTACACATGTCACAACACACTCTGTAGAATATCGTACGACCGGAAAATAACTGCAAAAATGTGAGCCGCGAAAGAAATATTTTATTTATAATTCTTTTTGTCGGTGTAAATAACACAAAAGCTTTTTGCGATTAAACATACATGCGATTCGCGAATATAAAACGGTATCAAACTCTACTGATCTTTTACTTAAGAATCAACTGACTGATCGTTTTTTATTTTTATCGGCGACAATTGTTTCTGCTTGGATTTGTGTGTACGACTTACGCCCATTCTGCAATGAGTTGCAAATGTCCCGTCGCCAGTTGCAAAAGATGATAACTACTAAAAGAAAAATACTATTTCCGGTTGCGCTTGACCGTAGTTGCTGTTGCTAAAAGTTAAAAATTGACCACCTTTTTTTTGGCAACCGCAACGGCCAAGCGCAACTAGAAATAGCACTTTTCTTCTAGTAGTTGTCATCTTTTGCAACTCATTGTAGAATGAGTGCAAAAGATGCCCTAACATTCGTGCAGTCGCGTATTTTTAACAAAGTAAGCTTCCGTATTTTTCCATAGCGATGAAAAGAATTATCAACGCATCTCGATAGTAGAATCATTTATTTTGATCAACAAAATGTGCAAAGTCCATGCTTTTATATGCTCCCATACAGCACAGAATCTTCCGGATATGTTGCTACAATATTACATCATTGCAAATTGCAATGTAATGTAACAGCAATATTACAAAACCATTGGAATTGCAATAAAACAATAATAATATTGCAGTAATGTTTCCAAAACAATAATAAAAATATAATATCATAATTTTTTTTCTAAAGTTAATAATATTACATATCAAAAGTTTATATAAAAGATTAAGTTTTTATTTTTTATATTATGTATGTGCAAACATATATAAGTGGGATATATTGAAAAAAATCAAAATATGCAATTTATAAACATTTTTTGAGTTTAAATAAAATTGATCACATGTATAGTATAAATAAAATCAACTTAATTTGTCTACACAAAATTATTTTTATTTTTAAATTTTACTTTTTTATTCTTTTGTGTGTATGTATGTGTATATAGGTAGATTTTTTTACCTACAATTATTAGGTTTGTACTAATTTAGTTTAATAGCATCTACAATTGTAACCATATTAATTGAAATTACATAAACTCTAATGTATGTTATAATAGTAACGTATTATCCCTTGTACTTAGTGTTAACAAAACATTTTGAATTACCAGTTTTACTTTTATTAATGTTTATTAAACTACTATTATAGAAATTTATTTGGTATGGTCAAAATCATACTTATTTTGAATAATAAAGCCACTAGTCAATATTTTAATAAGTCAGTATTGAAATTATAAAGTGAATATTAAAATAAGTATTATTTTGTCTAAATCAATACACTTCTAAGAGTAAAAATAAAGATAATTTAATAATATAAAATTATAACTGCTAATTTAAAATATATTTTATTAATAAACACTACTTAAATGTCACTGTTATAACATATATTAATGTTTACACAACTTTAATCAATATAGTTATAATTGTAGATGTTATTAAACTAGATTAGTGAAAGCGTGTAAACGTAATCCATTAAATAAAAAACATATATTTTGCACTATTATGTACATATTACATTTTAATATTGCTATAATATTATAGTGCAATATTTCTGAGGACGGACATTTTACCGTTGCTGTAAAGTCATAGTAATGTTACAGTCATATTTCGCAACGTACTTGCAATATTGCAATCTTGCAGTGAAATA
>QVOA01004216.1:0-18378 GCA_014825685.1 Pseudomyrmex cubaensis | reverse complement strand
ATATATATATATATATATATATATATATATATAGAGAGAGAGAGAGAGAGAGAGAGAGAGAGAGAGAGCGAAGATTATATAACTACACCTGATTAAGAATTTATATTAATTCTGTAGATACGTAATAGAATAAATAAGATGTGACTCATTAGTAGACTAATGTATCTCACATAATATTAAATTCTTACTATAAGTCATTATTTTAAGTAATTAAATAATTTTTTTATACCTCACACAATTATTCAAGATACACTGTGAGATAATATTCAGAGATATATATAACTTAGAAAACTAGGAAAAGTATACATTACATCTAACAAGACGAAATGGTCATCCGCGAGAAGCCGAAATTCAACTATTCCAACTGTTCTCAATAATCCCTCGCGATTCAAGTTACTTTCCAAGTTCAGATCACCGTGTTTCGATCGATAAGTCTCTACATACATACCGAAACGAACGAAAACAAGTTTCCGGATCCCTTATAAAACTTGGCCGGATACGTTGCATTACAAGAATCCGCAGCTAAACAAAACCATCCCCTTTTGCAGTACACCTCTCTTTCCGTTCAATATATACACACAAACACACACACAACGGACCGTCACTGCCATGCATAAAATCATGGGATACGCGAACGTGACGCAGAATAAATCCATGGAGTTATATTACGCTTCATGGCTCAACATGTAAATCACACAAAACGTTGCAAACACAAAATCAGACATGCCGGGCTAACTTTTTATTTTTTTTCATAAAGAGAAAAATTCGTATTATTAACTACATTATTGCTAGCGAGATACCGTTGCGAATTTATATTTCTACCGTTGAAAATAGACAACGGTTCAAAGACGCGAAAACAGTCGCCGCCGTAGCCACGATCAAAGCGATGTAGAGCCTCTCGGTGTGCAAGCACAAGCTGCAACGGTTGACTTCCTGCGTTCGATTCACGCCTCACGGGCAAACGCATGTCGCGTACGAATTTGCATGCGTACATACGCACACTCACAAACGTACGCGCGCGCGCGCACGCACGCACGCACGTGCGCGACGTGGCGGCGGCGTCGGCACGAGAGAGACTATGCGGGGGAGGGAATAAATGTATTTACTCAAGGGCAGGGGGTACATGGACTCTCTCGCGAGTACATAGCAAGAGTACGATAGAGGGAAACGAGACAGAAGTGCGGGTTACGGGGACGGGGGCGAAGCGAGAGACAGGGCGAACGAGCATAGGCCGAAGGCCGAGGAGTGCCATCCGATATATTGCATTACAGGGCATCTATCGATTCACTGGAAGCTATCAGCTTTCGTTGCTAGGCGATATCTCGATGATATCTCCGCGAGAGCAAGTGAGAGAAAGAAAAAGAGAGAAACCTTTCTACGGTCTACGGTAACTCTTTTCTCTTCGCCTCTCAAAGGGACCAAACTACAGCTTGGTATCGAGGGATTTCAGGGATTTTTATCGAGAATTCGCTAATCCCATTCAAAAGAAACAGAGTATTTTAATGACGGATGTATCGTGTAAGTCATACTTTTTTTCAACAATTACGAGTCAAACTGCATTTTAAGCTTTACATAACATAACATTTTTTTATCCGAGAGAACATGCCCTTAATACATCAATATACGCTGCGCGCGTAAAATAAATTCTGTAAAATCAAGTTATATAAGATAAATTGTTTTGGTAATTTTATAATAATTTTAGCGCTGCTCTCTCTCTCTCTCTCTATCTATCTATCTATCTATCTATCTATGTTTCTCTCTGTGTGTATGTGTGTATGTAAAGTTATTATATACGTACACGTGTAAATTTTGTATAAAATATTGAGAAACAAAAATGTTTATAACATGCGCAAATATTAATGCGTTTCTCTATTTTAATTTACTCACTTTATTCTCGGAAAAACAAATTTATAAAACTTGTAAATAAATGTATAATCTTGATTTTCTTGAAGATTTTTCATGAATAAAAAACAGTTAAAATTAAATCAGATTTGCTGAAAGTTGCTACATTTATATTGACAGTCAAAGTTACTATAAATTCATGCATTTTAATCTCACGCGTTTCCGATTCTTTCTATTTTTTCGATATAACAAAACTCCCTATAACTACGGTTATAGGGAGTTCTGATATCATAGATAGGATCGTAAGTCGATTTAATGCCACGTCTAACGTATGCCATAAATCATACGCAAAGATATAAACGTTTGCCGTAACGAGCGCAGAAACATTAATCTGCCAGGTTCATGGTGATATACGTATTGACCAGGTATTTTCGAATAAAATCGATAACTGCGCGCGATTCGTGTCACGCTTCGAAAAATTTTACTCATTTATGATGAGAAAAAAGCTTCGACATCTCATTTACTTATAAATAGTATATAACATAATATTTATTATTCTACAAATTTACTCATTTGTAATACGGATCGTTATATATGTAGAACATTTTTCAATAATCCTTTACCTATGTAATAGATAATTGTACCGCGTATATCAAAAACCAATGAATAAATTATTGACAATCTTTAACGTGTTATCGTTTTATAACCGTTTAATTACATTCCGTGGATTATTTGTACTCCTCTCTTTTTCTCTAACGAAGCACATAATGTATTCTCGAAAACTCGATAAAAACGCATTTTATAGATTCATGATACCAAGGCACTTTTAGAAAATCTCACCTGTCGTAGGAGAGATATCCCAGGTGGTAGCGAAGAAACATATAGAAGAGTACTCGAATGTCGCACCGGATCTCTCGATACGTCTACGTGACAGCGCGCTAGATATGCGTCGGAAACAGGTATCGACAGAAATGCAGCTGCATCGCGGCGGCATCCGAATATACAGCAAAATATGCGATATATAACGTTAGAAACTTTCATAAGGAGAATGGAGAGCTCTACGGAATTCATTGAATATAGAGGAAACGTCAGAAGTCACGCAATTTCCGTCAAGCGAAGCTTCGATTGAAGAGAGAGAGAGAAAGAGAAGCTATTTTTCATATAATTAAACATTTTTACTACCATTAAATATTGTATATATAATAATATATCAATTTTATATCTATGACGCATGCTTGGTAAATTATTCGCAATTTCGCAATTTCCCCCGACACTCGAATCAGTTGAGGCAACTTCCCGTTTTTAATAAAGAATATTCATAATATTGTTGGAGTAAATTCATCTGAAGAATATTATTACAGAGACACAATTACTCTCTATTTCCAGGGACATTTTTATAGCAAGGATAACGCGTTCGCTGTAATATGCAACGTATTTTTCCCGCATAAAAAATTCCTTGCTTCTAATAAAAATATATAAAGAGATATTTCACGAAAACATTTCCGCGATACTTACGCATTGAAGAGATCGCAGCGAGCGAGTTAAACTGCCGAGTCCGGCGTGAATAAGGAATCGGAGTATATAAAGGAACAAGAAGCTTGTCGCGCTCGTATTTTATTGGTCTCGGGGACCGAGGGTAAAATTCTACCGGCTGTCGCTAATCCTGGGAAATACCGAAATGCGAAGCTCTTGCACAGACTTCGAGCGAGAGAAGCTTCTGGTTTCGTTCCTGGACACACGACGCCGAGAACGAGCGCGACAGCCGGAAGGCTTTCAGTTACGATCGAGCGGAATGTCAACGAGAGAAAAAGTCCATTTGTATATAGAAGTTGCACTGGCAATGCGTTACACCATTTTGAGAACTGCAGAATTTATCAAATGTACAACAATTTTTATTTAGCACGTTCAGAAAAAAAAAAAAGAATATCGACGTTCCGAGCATTTAAAGTCGACGTTTTTTGAAAGACAAAATTTATTTCAAACTATCATAATTAATAAGTTATTTTGTAATATCGCAGAATACATTGTATATACACAAACGATAAATTCAATAACGATCTATTGTTGTTATTTTTCTGAATGTTCCGTTAATTCTTTTTAACAATTACTTTGATATCTTTTTTTTTTAAATGCGCCGATTTGAAATAATAGAAATAAAAAGTATTTTAATATCAAGCTTTTTCTCTCGTAATTATTCGATTGCTCTTATGAGATGAGAAACAATATTATATATGTGCATATAATAAATTTTATTCATTTTTAATTAATTATCTTCTGAATTTACTTTCAGCGTTTTATGTCATAAAATTCAATAGGAAAATAAATTTGCGGCAAACGAGAACGTAATAATTCTTTCTGGAAAATGATTCTCCACGATAATCTATAAAGATCTCGACACCGTTGCGCCACGATTTTCCTGCTGAATGCATGAATCGGTGAAGCTTATAAAACAGCAAAGCGTGAACGAAGCGACTAGTAACGAGAAAAAAACTCATTGAGATCGGATTCTCTTATAGTTTTTAGTCGTTTGATATTAGATATAAGAATTTTCTTATGTGTGTTTTTATCAAGTGCGCATATTTTTGCATGTATTATTTCTACATCTAATAATGCTTACGTAAAAAGACAAAAATTCAGCATCACGAAACTATTCATTAGTCCCATAGAACTTTATTTCAAGAACGGAATAAAGAAATAACGGTTGAAAATTTTATCTTCTTTGCATTCTTTCGGCCCTAGACTTTTACCATCATTCGTCTGGTAAAATGAGTAAAATATTATTATATAGTTATAAACAAAACACAAAAACATTTTCACTTCTCATGTTTATCAAGATTACATTGACAACACAATTCATATAATTAATCAATAAACAATTCTCTCTCGATAAGTTTTTTTAAGTATCCAATATTCCTGCATTTTTCAAGAGAATCGATTACTAATCGGCATTTTCCGTTCATAAACAAGATCTAAAAAGAAACGTTTACGACCTTGAAACGGGACAGATAAAATGTTCAGGCTGCTCCACTTTTCGTCGAAGACACGCGACCGTTAACTGAAACGAAAGGTTCGGCCGAAACTTTCTAACTACAGCGGCATACGAATGAAAAAGAATCTATCGACCACGAATAAATCGATATGCCTTGTGTGATGCAACGTCACGTTTAAAATAGCAGGCGAAAACGAACGTGAAAGCTGGGAAAGTTTGATTTTTCAAGATTGAAATTTATTATCTTGAAATGCAAGTGTCATTAATTAGAACGCTTTTTTTTTACTCAATATGTGTTAAAATATCGCAAGTAAATATCGTATTTAAAACCCGTTATATCATGGATGCACGCTGAATTATTGGGTCAAGTATGATACTTGACAAATAATATATACACATTGACAAATATATATATAGATATATTACAAATATGTATTGGTATTTAATATTTATGTTTTAATAGCAAGAGATGTTCTAAAAATAAAAAAAAATGTTTTGTGTGCATTTTCCGATATACATACAAGTAACGTGATAAATATTTTCACAGATATTAAAAATTTAATACCTATGTGTATGTTATCGCGCGATTATAAAATTAGTTTTCAATAACGCAAACTATAAATTTATTATTTTATATTTAAAAAGCATGGTATTTTGCTTATTTTGGATTGATTAATCATTTTATTGCATTACTGAGCTGTGTTATTAAATGTTTCTATTGATTAATGTATATAAAACATTTAAAATATAGCATTTTAATATTATTTCTTAGTTTTCAGTTTAAGATCTTGTTCACGTGAAAGTGACGATTGGGATTCCGCTTAACGAGTTCGCTGATAGTTATAGTTTATATATTTTTGATGAGACGGAAAGGTGCGGATGTAAAGTTCGTAAAGTTGAAATCGGTAACTTAGGCGGTAACGAAGACGACGCCACCGTAAAAAAAAAGAACGGAAAAAACTACTTACTGTCACTGATTTGAGACGAACCAGTGGTTCATCCATAAATCATACGATCGTGACATGCATTCTTCTCGTCATTATGATACTCGTTTTAAACACGTTGTCCGACTTGTATCAGATATTGTATCATCGAGAAACATGAATACATCCGAGATGAGACACAACAAAAAATTAAAAAACAAATATGAATTTTGTTCGTTACCTGAGACATAATTTGGCCTCAATCGACATAAAAAGCTTTCTCGATTCTTTGCAAATATTATTTTTTGACAAGGTCAAAACATTAGAGATTTAGAGAACAAAACTCTATACATTTCCGGAAATATATGTACGTATAAAAATATGTGTGTGTGAAACGAATGTCGTATAATGTCATCAATCTATATAGTAAAACAAAATTAACAAAATTAACACGGCAGTAATAGCTATATTCTTTAAATTGTCTATTAATGAAAAATTTTCCGAATAAAAATTTATTCGGAATATAAACTGTATTATTTGATTAATATATTAATTTGCGCTTTCAAGTAATCATCATAATTACTAATTTGATTATCGAATTTCTAAAAGAATATTTGATTCTAAAACTATAAATTTACAGTGTAAATTTGCGTTAAAATATATTACCGTAAATCACGTAAAATTATTAGGAAGGGATATTAGAATTAATATTTAATGTTCTAATTAACGACATATTACTATTAGAAATGATTATCTAATAGCCAGATATAATTACAAAATTAATACGCAGTGTTAAATTCGGTCAATATACATTAACATATAACAGCATCATTTTGCAATTGCAATTTCAGTTAAAACATAACGTTGTGAGAGATTATCCTTCTATATTATAAAATTAATGCAAACACCGAAACTAGTACAAGCTTGACAAGTACTGTGCAAAATATATAAATATTTATAAACAAAAAAAAAGATAAAGAGAGAGAAATATCCGTCACTGATCACGCTCTTTTAACAACAATATTGTAATAACAAATATTTAATGTGTACAACTATTGAAGATTCATAAATACAGTAAGTAAAACTTTAGACAGTTAATGAAAGAAAACATTGATTTCCAAATGTAATTACATATCTGTTACATTACACGTAACATATAAATTCAAATGGTTTTAATATCCAGTGCTTTAACGTTTTTTTTTACATTATGTTGTTTTTTGCGGATTTTTGTCATTTTGAAAGTGATCAGTAACGTTCCACACATATTTATCTCTCTTTTTGCTTTTTTATTTTTTATATCATCTACTGCAATTATATATAATTTTTTCTATATTATAGTTTTGGTTTGCGTTATACAGAATGTGAAAATTTGTAATTATTTTAGTACTTACTCGTCTCGTTGCAGATCCGCGGATATCTACGAATTGAACTCAGCATCTTCGACGATCCTGAACGGTTCGATATTGCAGTCGTATGTTCAATCAGTGCAATTTATTAGCATGTCCAACAGCAATACACTCGCGGCAACCGGTCGCGTCGATGAGAACGCACTTTCGCGAAATTGTCGCGAGATTTACATTCGATCGTTCCGAGAAACAAGAACAAGCGCGATTCACTCTCATGTGCGATATACTCTGAGGTTAGCGACGGACTTTAAAGTCTTTAAAGAGTAACTAGTTACTCAAAGTCAAAATTCAAACGCGCCACGTGATTCGTTCGTTGTGGCCCGTTGTTTATTACGCTTGACTTTGCAAAAGGTTAAATCAAAGTTCTTTTTTTGTTTATGACCTACGCCGAAATCACAACAAAGAACGTTGTCTGATATCGTTCGTAAGGAGAACTACAGCGAACGTATCGCGCGCGATGTTTTTAATTGTTCGACCGCGTTTGACCGTCTCACACGAATGTCTCGTGAACATAGTCTCCTCTTTCAGCGAATTTCATTCACTCACCGAATCTTCGTGCCTCTCTCCAAAAATGTCCCTCAAGAGTGTCCTTCGATGCCGCGAGGAATTGTCCGAGTGCGTATTTTCAACTAATACTAGGCTAAAGCCTATTAAACACACTCGCGATTTGTCGTGAGTGATCGGAAGGATTCGGAAATGCGATCGCGAGTGTTCTGCGCCAAATTCAAGCGTATCACGTGACTTTCGCTCGCCAGTCACGGTCAGTTACAATTCAAAAATCGGAGTATATACCTTCTCGCATGTGTGTTTTGTTGATTATTTGTCGTTCAGCGGATTCCTGTGAACGTGCTTTTGATTTATCGCACGTGTGTTTGCGGGTTCGGTTTCACCTACGAAAGTGTGTGACGGTATCTCTCGCTCACGTAACGTTTGCTTCGCGCAACAAAAAATCTTCACGAGAGCCGATGACAGCCGGCAATGCGAACGGTAACCTCGCTGAAGGACACGACAACGGAGAAACTTGTTACACGACACGACAGTACAGGCGAGATACACGGCGGAATATCCGAAAATATCAGAGTCTTCTCGCACTGACGTTTGCCGTCAAAAGATGGGAAGCAACGAGTAGCGGAGCGACGACCAGTTCCTGGCGCTGCTCCTGTTTCTGTCACCGCTCCTCTTTTTCTCTCTCTCTCTTTCTCCTTCTCTTTCTTTGTGTGTAACTTCGCGGCGGGTCGTGTCACGCGAAGGCTCCACGTCGAGACAATGTCTCGCGAGAACCGTGTGCCGAGAACTGAGAGGATAACGAAGGAAAGGATATCGAGCACACAAGACAGTAGACAACACGACCTCCGCAATCCGCGGAAGGACTGTCGTCCGACGCGTTCACCCGCGCCCCACCATTTGCGGCGTTGAAACACGGGAGGGAGCCGCGGAGAGTGTGGCACTCGCGAGAGGACGGACGCGGAGGGGAATAAACGAGAGTCGACGACGAGAGACCGGGAAAGGAAAGAGAGACGGAGTGAGAAAGAGAGGGAGAGAGGCCGGAAGACCTTCCGACAGTACCCACCACCGAGGAGATCCTGTATGTAGTAAGGACAGAGACATTGAAACGACGGCGCCATGGCCTGTTCGAGGGTGTGCGAGTGAGAGAGAGGGATGCTTTCGCAGGACCGTGAACAGTCACCGCAGATACCCCGACGACGTTCCTGCTTCGTCGGTAAGTACGATTCTCTGTTGCATTATTGAGTCGCGTGCCGTAGATGCTTTGGCTCGGCGCGCATTGATCCGCTCTCGCTTGATTTTGAATTTCGCAATATATGCGATAATATTGAAATGTGTTTCAAATTACGGAAAATTACGTCGAGTGATATATACAATATTTCCACTTTTCAATCAATAAAACATTAAACAATTTTATAAAACTATATTTAAAAAAGTTTTGATAACATATTTTCTTCGTGAGAATCTTTTCCGAAAAGTTCTCTTAAGAATCTAATATTATCTAAATTTTTAAATATACAACATTTGAAATACGAGTGTATGTTATATTGGGTGTATAATTGTTTAGATACAAACACATTTTGTTTACTTTTTAATTTGTTTTTCTAATTCGACTCTTTTTAACTTAACGTGTCACGTTATACAGTCGGACATTTTATATTTTTCTAAAGATACGGAAGACTCGCTGTTAAGACGGACCTGATTCAGGTTACGTTAGGTGCGCGAAGTATCGAGAGAGTAGGGATGGGAGCGAGGGGAAAGGGCCGCGACCGCCGAGTCGAACGACCGGTCGAGTTTGCGCACTGGACAAAGTATAACCGGAGTACAAACTTTTTCCGTGTTATATTCGCGACTGCGGTAGGTCGGCTTTTAAAAGCCGCGATTGTCCTTGAGACGAAAGTCAAATCAACACTGTTATACGGCATCCCAAAAAGAAGACGAAATTTTATTTTTAACAAGCCGTTCTGCACGCGCGATCACTTTGATCTCAACCCTTGATTTTTTTTTTTTTTTTTTTTTTTTCTATTTAGTTCGAGAGTTTTCTTTTCAATAACAAGTTTGGAAAAATAAAGATCGCGCGATCGTAAATACATTTGATGTTTCTCGTACTGAAGACAAAGAAACCTAAAATTAATTTTCGTGAAAAAAGGATATATGGGCTCTTTCAACGGTACGAACTTAATCACAAAAACGATAGTAGCTTCAGACGTGCACACAAGTACACCATTCTTTTGCATGCGCTTGAAATGCGTTCGCTCGTTCAATTATGAAATTGCATTACTTCGAAGAAGCGTAACAAGTAAACGGATTAAAGGAATGTAATGCACGCGCGGTTCGAGATTGTTATCGTCTTCTAGCTTTATGCACAACTTTACACATTTATCTCGATGTATTTACCTAATCAAATATTCGTGCAAATATTTGTCACGCTTTCGTTCTTTCTATTACAAAAAGTAATAACATCAAAATTTTAATAATTACAGTTGCTGTTGCAACTTTGAATTAAATTGAAGTTAAAAGAGAAAGCAATACTCTATGAAAATTATTATATAAAGTATAAGTTTTATAACGTCTATAAACTATATAAAATATATTTTATACAATACATATTTTCTCTTTAATAATTTAAAAAAATGTCTTTCTCTACAAATTATTTTATATAAAATAATAATCTTATAATAAATATGTGTTATCGCATTATAGAGAAAGTGAGAAAGAGAGAAGAAAATACTTGAAATGCGAGATACACATGCGAATAACTCATTTGGACGTCTATAGATAGCGTAACATTTTATAATGCATCGGTGACGGTTAATTTGGGTATTAGGCTATAGTAACGTGTATCCTCTCTCCTTCGGGTTACGAGACGTGAAACTTTGCCTATAGTTAATCGAATCAACCAATCCCTCGCCAGTTCGAGACGCCGAGCCATGCTTTAATTAGTGCCCAACCTCGACCGCTTAATTCACTCGCAATTCGACCTTGAAGGTCTCGACATCTTGCCATTAACGCGAACATCCCGAGCTCTTTTTTGACTCGACGGTGAAACGTTCGTCAAAAAAAAAAAGGAGAAAAAAATGTTCCTATTCTTCTCTTTTCTTCCGTTGAATTCCGCCGCTTTTGATTATGGAACACGCGGGCGTGGAAAGTACGCGACGAACTTAGATGGCGATGTAAAAATTTATATTCGCGCTCGTCGTACTTATTTCGCCCTTATCTGGACGTCGACACGGTTGGGATAAGTGGCGACGAAAGAAAGAGAAAGATAAGAAAGAAGTAAGAGGGAAACGAAGAGAGGAAGAGAGAAAACGACGATGAGAAAGCACGAAGACGTGAAGTAAAAGAGTACAGCGAGAAGAAGAGAAAAGAAGGAGAAGTTGGAGAAACCCCGGCGAGCATTAAGACCAGATTGAAAATTGAATTATTAACGAGCGACCTGCCGTCCAGCATGTAAATCATACGGAAATATTACTTTTTTTTTTTTTTTTTGTCGCGGAAGAAATGTAGACTCGAACACGAGACGTCGTCCAAAGTATCGCGAACAATATTCTTTTTCTCGTCTTCTGTTTTAATCGCGAATTCTTTTATGCTTTCCTCTCTTTCTTCCTTTGCCACGTGCTTGAGTAAGAGATCCCGTTTCTTGACTAATTTTGCACTGCGTCACTCGATATTGTTCCCACGAGACCCACTTGTGCAAAATGCCACGTGCATTATGCGAACAGAGCGTTCATTCATTGTCATATTTTAGCGTACCAGGTCACATCGTTTGCCGAAATAAAATCTTGAATATCGTCGTAGAAAGCATAATTTTCAATGGTTATTATCTCAACAAATATTTTTTTCAAATTCTAGTATTGAAATTTTAACAATTTGAGACTCTAAGAAAGAAATTTCGATTTAAATTTATTTTAAATTAATTAGCGTAAAACAGATTTTTTTTACTATTTAATTGTATTTCTACATTTTTATCCGATAATCTCTGATATTAATTTGTACGCATGTGTCGAGTAACTTATTTAATCTGTGAAAATATCTCTCTTTTTCTCTCTCTCTCTCTCTCTCTCTTTCTCTTTTACTCACTCACTCACTCATCAGAAATTCTCACGAGATAAATACTCCGTGTATACTCGCTGATGTTTTGTAATGCTATTTTATTCATTCGCTTGAATAGCTAATATATCGCGTTTAATTAACTAGCTATATTTCTTCGTCAACGCGATGTAATATCTTTGTTTTTATAAAAGATATTCGCGGTCCCACGATCGTAACTTTCTCTCGTCTTTTTTCTCTCCATAATTTTCGCGAAATTTCCCGCGCATTGTTAAAACGTGAAAATGTACCGCTGCTGCGATTCGCTCCCAATATCCCGCGAAAGGTATCCTACTATGACAGATGCGCCTGTACTGCAGCAAACCCGGACTACGAGCCGGTCACGAACGGCTGGTGCCGCCAGGCGACACGTTGCGAACGCAGAACGTGGTGAATAGGAGAGTCTGGAAAGTTATTCGGGACGCGCGTCACCATTACCACCGATAACACGCCCTTTTTTTGTTGCGCTCGAATCAATTTCTTTTGCGAGACACGTTCGATACTTTTCATTTTTTTTTTTTTTTGTAATTGCGTCACTTGTAACAACTGTAGATGTACACATTGACCCAGTACTTCGTCCAAACAGGCACATAATGTAGCAATAAAAAGCGCGCACATATATTGCGATTACTTTTGTATTAACGCTTTAAACCACAAACAAATTATCGCGTGCACGAGAAGAGACGCAGATGCGAGAAAATAGTCGAACCAAAAACTTATCTCACCTCTCTCTGTGTGATACTTGTAGATTCCTTTTGCGCAACTTACTTATCAAACACGTACACGCGTGGATTTATACGGTTGACAGTGGCTTATTGCGATAGAGACAGACGGCGTAATATATTATACCGCGGGTAAGAGAACAAAAGTACTGCGTGAATATATCCCATTCTTGTTCCCATTTCCACGTACACGATGCCGGTATGTCATAGTCAAAGCTCTACCTCTCTCTCCACTTCCCCCTTCACTCTGGTATTAATAATCATGTGAGTATTCACGGACAATTACATGTGATTTGTTGGACGGCTATAATTTAAACTGTATGATACAAATATTTTGCATACAAATGGCGTCTGGCAATCGATAGTCGATTAAAGCGTATAACGATTTAAAACGCGCCCGTATGACACTGAGTTAGTCCCTGTTACACTTTTTTTTGTCGTTTCGGACAGATTGATGAAGTGTTTGTATTCGGATGCGATCGCAGGCGCGGCGTAGATCGCGAACCAGTTGCAAAATTTTGGACAGCCCGCGGCAAAGAGGAAAATCAAAAAGTTACACTTTTTTACGCACGTCATATTTTTCGATGACATTCGCTCAATCCTTTTCAATAGAAGTTGTTATATTTTATTTCCGCGTTTTTATTTACTGCGCGCGCGCTACGAACGCGTAAAACTCAATTAAAATGCGCATATGCCAAGATTATTAGATTTTTTTAACGTTCTATGATGCAATGAGAATACAAAGTGAAATTGTATTGTAGCTTTATCTGTATTGCCGGAATATTTTTGTATTCTATAAAGAAATCCAAAAATATATAAATAAATAAAATATAAAAATGTGAAATCATATTATTAGTGATGATCTACATGTGTGTATTTCTTATATGTGTCGAATAAATATTATTTGTGTGAATTTGTCAACAAATTTGGAAAATTTAAACACAACGCTAAATTGAATTGTTTTTAGTATTTCTTCTCTAGTTATTCGTTCTCTTATATTTTATTTAAAAACTATAAACTTAAAAAGTATCAATTCTTTTTAGTGATATTCTTTTTACTTTAAATTAAACTATATTAATGTATAAGAAGCAGAAATAGGAGCAGTATATAAATATATACATATAAATAATAAAATGCTGTGTCGTTTTGTACGTATATTTGCGCTTTTCTTGACGAACTATATAAAAATTGTGAAAACATAATTATTTATCTTACACTCACGGAGTAAGAAACTGTCGTTCCCGAAAGACGTCGTTCGCGGAAAAGGATTATCTTTCACACGAACAAATTGCTTTTCTCGCTATGACAATAGTTTCGAGCAATCATGTACACTGTACAAAAAGTCCACAATATCACACAATATCACAATTCATAGCGGAAATATACAAAATCATGTAACTTTACACGTAACATGTGTAAATTTCCGTTATTAATCGTGTAACATTTACATATCTTTTACAAATTTCTTTTGCAGATTCTCGTGTAAAATAACCGTGTTTACATACACTTTTGTTTTTACAGTGCACGCATAACTGGAAACAAATAACATTCTGCATACCTACGTAACAAAAAACTAGATACATGAAAAGTCATCGGTTCGCTTGTTCGCCATTCGAAAAACGATATTTTCGCTTTCGACAAATCGGGCAGTTAACAAACGCGAGTATCAACTACGATTCTATCTAATTGAGCGAATAATATAAAAAACAAAACGGCTCGTCACACATTGCGTGAGAATATTGTGTCCATAATCGGTTTGCCCGTAACTATGTATATCATTTATACAAGAATGATGTAAGAATTGAGAATCAGAAAAAACGAACCGAAATAAGTATATGGTGCAAGATTGATAAAATTAAGGTCATTTTGCCCGAACAAGTGAATACAATTTACAGTATGTTTGCATATGTGTATTTCTTCAAACAATTATCTGTTACATTCATTTTTGCTAACACGCAAATATACTCTTCGGATCTAGATAGAGTATGTAAGATATATTCTTATTAATTGTGGAATATATATAAAATAACAGATAAACACAAGTGTGCATATGTATACACATATGTACAAACACAACAAGTTAATTAAAATATAAAAAACTTAAACAATAAACGCGATTTGTTATATTTGTTAAAATATAATAAATATAACAAACATGTATGTACGCTATATTGTAAAGAGAAAGTAAATATGTATAGCAGCTTATTTCGGAATAAGTTTCACATTTTTACATTTAGTGCGTAATCGCGATCGCGCGAGACTAGAGCAGTTAAATATCTAATAAATGAAAGAATAACTCACATAACACACGTAATCAGATAGTCAGACACAATAAAAGTTTACGTACAAAAAATTTGACTAAACTACGTATGAATTTCCATTGAAGTTTAATCCGTTGTTTATTTTGTCGAAGGAATGTAATCGCATCTTTGAAGTTAACACTCAGAAACAATGCGACATCAGTCTATGTTGACAAATGATCTAATGCATTCAACAGTTTTATTGAGACGATTTTGTGTTTCGTTGCACGTCCTGATTGAATTGTGAAGTTCCAACCTTCGGAATTCCGTCTGAGAATTGTCCATGCTTTTTTCCAAAGCACAATCCTGCTGTCTCTCTCTCCGAAGGTTTAAAAATATTCTCAAATTTTTTTCTTTTATTCTTCTTTATTCGCTTATCATCCCTCGGTCATGTACAGCCGTCAAAATTAGGATTGCTGAA
This sequence comes from Pseudomyrmex cubaensis, assembly GCA_014825685.1. Lineage (NCBI taxonomy): Eukaryota > Metazoa > Arthropoda > Insecta > Hymenoptera > Formicidae > Pseudomyrmex > Pseudomyrmex cubaensis. Next base: position 3,182 of record QVOA01004216.1, on the reverse strand, counting down.
AAATTAATGCGAAACGTCATTTGATTTCACGTTATTTCAGCTCTCGTGGCCAACAATCGAACCGAAAGCCGCAAATTGCATCGCGGGAATATTTTGCGCTCCGAGAAAATGAGGATATTTGAAGGATTTGGTAATAATCACGAGTAGACCCTGAATAATGGCTATCGATTGCGCGCGCCTTGTTGCGGTTAATAAACAGCGGTTACACAATAATATCCGTCGAGATAATAATTTATTGTAACTCGCTAGTTAAAAGCAAATCGGAAAAAGTCATTAATTTTTTTCCGCTTGAAAGTTTCGAATTAGAGCGATATTTATTGATTGACATTAATTGTGACATTAATTATAACGTAGATAAAATTAATGTCGATTTTTCTATAATTAGAAAATTTATACGTATTTATATACATATCAAAAAAAATCTGAACATTTTATTGCGCGTTTCTTGACGACGAATACTTGGCGAGTATGTCCACAATAGTGTAAAAAACTAAAAAATATACGAAGATTTGAGAATCGTATCTTAATGTTTTCTCGACAACGCCGCCTGTCGCCATAACGTTTAAAGCAGTTTTTATGCTCAGTGCCAAGTCAGTTTTTGTTCGAAGGACTTTCAGACTGTCATAATTCGGGTGGCGAATAAAATCGCGCACTTCTCGATTGCGGGTGAGAAATAAGGAGAGATAACTAAAATAAAAAGTGAAATACAATACTGCGTGTATATCGAGATGGATGGGTTTTTTTCTTAACTTTAGAGCTCGCACGTATCAACGATCAGGTAAACCGGCAACGTTAAAACCGTACAGTCTTTACTACGGATAACGTTTCGTAAAACCAGTTTTACTGAACTTCCTCGCCCACCTTGGCGATTTATCGTCGACCTTTACGGCCGCCCCTTACAAGATAATCCGCGTCATGCGAAAAGCTCTGATGCACGGCGTGGCTATGGCGTTTACATGATAAAGCCACCTAAGCCTCGTTTCTCCCGTATTTTAAAGGATCGTTTAAAGTCGCGAGAAAATGGTCGTTAATTTTCGCCGAAACGTCGTTAACGAGAATTATTGCTGATACGGGACGTGGTACCCTGTCATGCGCGGAATTCGCATACGTTTTCTTCTTTATTGTACTGTTAGTGCATATAAAACAGAATTCTCTCTGTGAAATGTTCTTAAATTTAGTTATAATTCATGTTTAGATGCTATAAAATTACATTAAATACTGTGTGTAGACTATGTGTCAATTAGTATTATTATTGGATATTGTATTATTGCTAATAAGTAAAAAATATATTTATTATGCGATTAATCATGTCTAATATACTGTTTTCGTATCATATTAATACAACAAAAATTTCTGAGCTTTATATACATGAGTAAATTAAATATCTAGAATAAAAGACAAGAAAAACGAGAGAGAGAAAGAGAGAAAAAGCAAGTCACGTGTCACAAGCCTTTTATCAATTATTTATTTGTCTCACCTCTGTCTTGTGGGCTTCTACGCTGTTGAGCGCGACCGCTTCAGGAACAGGCTCTTCGTCCTCGACGTTGTCATCAGGGACGCCAAAAATAGTTCTGTACGCGAACGCGGAAATCAGGGCACCGCCGATCGGACCAAACCAGTAGATCCAGTGATGCGTCCAATGGTTGTTCCAAATTGCCGGTGCGAACGACCTCGCCGGATTCATGCTACAGCTGGTGTAAGGCCCGACCGTAATTGCCAACACGGTTACCGTGAAGCCGAATCTGATCGGCACCGAATCCCCGTTTTTCTCATTCCTCGGATCCCAAACGGAGCACACCACGAACATGAGAATCGCGGTCGCGATACCCTCGATGAGCAAGCCTTGAATCGCAGAGAGTTCGGCATGCATATGGTTCACGCAGAATATATCGTCATTGAAACCTTTGAGCGTGCTGGATGTCAAGTATTGCTGCGGCGTCACCACCTGTAAAAACGGTCGAATGACAGAAAATGATCTATGTTGATTAAATTGGGCGAGGCGGTTTTTTTCTTCGAGATTGTTTTCGTGGATATACAGTCAATATTGAATTAATGACAAAAAGCGCGAAATTGTATGAAGTTTTGTCATGCGATTTACATTGAAATAAACCAAGTTTTCGTGAGTTATCATCAGTATTTGATAGCAGATTGATAAAAATGTGCTGAAAAATTCCGGTTTTTTTGTTTTTTATTCATGCGTCGTATATTTTCACTATTTCCAGAGCAAAAATAGGTCTCACCAATTGATCAGAACGGATGAACGGATATTTATTAATCTGTCAAAACTGAAGAATTTTCGATGCGTGTTTGAGTAATTTATTCGGAAAAAATTACTAGTTTATTTGGATGTAAATTGAAAAACTAAAATTCGTATAAATTTCTCGTTTTTTGACATCATAATTCAGTATAGCTGCAACAAGTGCCCGCACAGAAGCATTAATAAAATTAAAATCGTTATGTTACATTTTTGTTGATTATCAAATGTATTGAGGTCTGTGTGTGTTCATGCTGAGTACACTTTTCGCGATTAATACACTCAGAAGACCATACAGTTGATTAAGAGAAAGAGTCGCTTATATTTTTTTACTTTATATGCTCGTGTTATCTGAGATTGAGCTCGCCGTTCTCGGATGTGACCAGGCTTTTTTCTGATTAACGCTAGCACTAATTATTGAACGGATTGCATATATGCTTTTGAATTATCAATAAAGCAGAGATTTCTCTTTCTTTATCCATGTCTTAAGAAATGTAAACCGGCAAGATTACCATTTTATTTCTGTCTCGCTATATAACTTTGTGACTAATTTTTGTTATATTTGCCTTCTCAATCTCGCTGTTATTTAAGTATATGTCACCGAAATTTAAATATTTAATGAAATCCACATTTACGTATCTTTATTGCTCGACAAGACTTCGTACGTACATCAATATGAAAAATATCTTTATCTTTATGCCAATACATATTTACATTTAACGCGTATACTGCATTATTTTGTACACACACATACACACACACACACTTCTAAACTTATATATTTGCATTATTTCTTATATAATAATTAGAAAAATAATTTTTTTAAACCATAAAATTATGTACTTTTATAATTTGTACAATATATATATATGTAAAAAAAATAAAAAATTTATCTCATATATATATATATATATATATATATGAGATA
>QVOA01004203.1:0-10926 GCA_014825685.1 Pseudomyrmex cubaensis | reverse complement strand
ACGGCGGCGATGCAGCACGGATGCGCGAGCATAAGAGCGCGTCGTTGCGAACAAGTAGGACGGATTTTGCCGGGAGAGCCGAGAGAGAGAAGAGAGCGTGGCGTGAGAGTGCAGAGCGGCCGAGTGCAGCTCTCTCGCCACGGGCCGGGCGCGCGAGACGAACAAATTGCACGTTCCCAGTCTCGTTAAAACAATGTCGCCGTGTAAAAGGTGCGGGGAGGTAAAGGGAAAGAGCGGGACGAGAGAGGATAGGTAGGTGGAAAACGACATGAAGGGGTGCAGATGCGCGGAGGGAAAAAGAGGCGTGAGCGGAGAGACACGAGCTAGGTGACTGCTGCAGCTTTCACAGCGCGAAGCAGTGTTCAGGTGGAAAGAGCTCTTCGCTCGTTAGCATTTAATTGAGAACCTCGTGAGAGGGGCGGGAGAGAGAGAGAGAGAGAGAGAGAAAGAGAGAGAGAGAGAGTATCCTGGGTTCCCCCTGCAGGTCTCCCTCGTTGTAACGACCGGTCGACGACGGGCTCGTTTAAATATTTTAATAATCTCTTGTATCGCGAATGGCGATTCGAATATTTAGCGGCGCCGCGATACCCCAGGATGACGGGGAGGATACCTCTCTTTGCCGCTGCCGTTCGAAATATGTATGAAACGCGGGTTCGTAAAACCCGGCGGAGACCGAATAGTATAGCGGAGAAAAGGTCTTTTTCCGCGACGGTAAAGAATTTTGTCGAACAATTAAGTCAGTATTAATTGAGGTTCGAGTGTGAAGTTATGGTCTGAGTCGAGAGGAAGCATAAAAGCGGTTCTGCTTTTGTGCGAGATATTAAAATTTATATTTCAAGCAAAATTCGAAACATTTAAGAGGGTTGCGACGTAGAAAAACGCTTAAAATATTGTTTTTCACTGTTGTTAATTGAGAATATATTCCCCTTTTGATTGTGTGATTGAAATGAGAACAGTTCCGTGATTTTTTTAAACCAAAAGTTTACAGACCACATTGTGTCGTAAGCGAGAATACAGAAAAATTATTACAGAGATTTAATTATAAAATCAATATACATTAAAACCGTATATAAACACTGACTATATTATTCTATAAATTTATTAACGATAAAAGAATAACATAATATGTAAAGCTTGTACAAGATAGTATATATTTTATATAAAATATTGAAATATGAACATATCGATATTTATGTGCCGGACCAGCGCACCGTCCGGTGTCACACGTACACACGTGTCGCGATTGATAAACGACAGAAGAGGAAAAAATAAGGTTTTCCCCGATTAGTCGCATCGTTGACTCGATCGACCTGACCTCCATTACCACCACTAACTAGGCCGTTGTAACAAGCAACTTGTATTGATTTGCATCGGTCTTTGAATTTTCCGGTCTAGTGGAATGTGCTATTTAGCCGAGCGCTAAATAGCACATATGAGATCGGAAATTTTTTCGACTACGAATTTCTAAACACGAATTTCAATTTGAAAAGTGCTTTCGAAGAAGCAACTTCAAAATCCTATTCAAAACATTTGTAACGATTTTTGACTCTCATTAGCAAGACATCTACAAATGTTTCAAAATCAGGGACAATATCGAATTTCGAGCAAAAGGTTGTTTCCCACTCAAATGTGAACTCTAAAGTTCGTAAAATCTTGTCAATTATAAGGTCACGTAATCGTGTTTGATTAAACATGTAATAAACAATAATCATCGATTTTGCTTTGCACGCACTTTTATTCTTGAAAATCTAATTTATTCAAATCAAAACTACTACATGCAAAATTTCCAGACCGCTATCAGGTTTAAGAAGTATCGGGAGCCCGATAGAATTATTCTACGAACGCGTTATCACCATAATTTGCCGATCTTTATGCGGCTCTTTTTCTCGGAGTATCTTCCAGGAAATCGAAATATTCCAATAATCCACATCTCCGGAGTTCCGGCTATGCGAGGAAAGTTTGTCGCAGACTTCCATGACGAGTAAATAGCGTCGGTTATTAAAAGGATATTTACATACATGTCGAGGAAAGAGAGAGAGAGAGAGAGAGAGAGACGGGCTTCTCAAACGATCCCGAGAGTATGCCATAAAAATGTCCTTACGCGATACCACCGCCGTCAGAAATGCTTCCTTTGACCTTTGATGGTGCAACCCGACCTGCGGGCGCCGTTAGCCAAGCGACTTTGTGACCTTGTCTTCATCAGCTCTCTTTCTCTCTCTCTCTCTATCTATCTATCTCTCTCGTTTTATTCACTCTCTTCCGTTGGTCTGACGCTCGTTCACACACGTATACATACGTTCTATCTCTCTTTCTCTTTCTGTCTCTCTCTTTTCTCGCAAGAACCTTTTGCAGGTTCGGTGCTCTCTGACAAATCAACGTTCGCCCAGGTTTATTAGTTCCAATTGGTGTGCACCCATACACTCGCGTAACTCATGCAGTTAATTAGCTCATGCAGATACATGGTTCGATCATTGGCAAATATCGATGCACGTCATTAGCCGGTTCCTCTCTCGCTTAGGGGATTTTATTTGTGGTATGGCTTACATGTGTACATGTGTAACATGTACACGCCGGACTGGCGAATCTTTGGCGTGCCGATATGCCTGGTGGTATTTGCTGGTTGCTCAAACCCTCTGTATTTTCCTTTTCCCTCCCGTTCACGCTGCAATCCCAGTCATTTTTCCGTAGTCGAAGCGCTGTCTGTCGCGCAGTCTCGTCGCGGCGACGACACACGTGGACGTTCGAAAATGTCGGCGAACTGACATGAAGTGAAGAGGGATACACGAAAGGAATTTCACTATACAGTATAGAACGGGAAACCTCCCCGAGGTATATAACCGCGGAAATGCACAAATAATACGACCATTGCAAAACAGCCCGATAACATCGCGAACACGGCGACAAGAGGCGTCGCGCGGCCACGGTAGCAAAATTGCAAGCAAGATATCTACTATCTGCGAAGTCGTCAATCGGGCGATGCGCCAAGTGTAGTTACAAGCGTTGCAAATTTGAATTATATCTGTACCTCTTGTACACAAATAGGATATACATATTAAAAAAAAAAAATTAGTTTAATTAAATAAAATTTTTCTCGATCATTTTTTTTAAATAACAGTGTTTTAAAATGAAGATTGCACCGTTTGCTGAAAACTTCTAAATGCACATATATATTTGGTCTTTTTTTGGAACGTTTTCCGTTAATCTCGCCGATGCGACATACCGTGTAATGTAAAAGAGAGTCGGTCTGCCAGGAAAGTCGTTGGTATCGGAACGTTTTTCTCGACGCGGCCGTATCGGCGAGCAAATTCAACGGCGAATAATATATCTTTGCAATGGCCGTTGTTACGCGGAGTCGCCGTGTAACATCGATCCGCCGCACTTAACGTCCCCGGACGCGTGAAACGCGCCGCACGAAAATTCGATTCCCGCGCGATACAAATCTTCCGGAAACGCAACTCCTCGTTCAGCGCGAGCAGATACACATGCCGTTCGGCGCCAACGGCGTTCTTTTCAAATGGATATACCGATATAGTTCTAACGAATTCGACACACGCGCGAAAATCACCTCCGGGAACGGGGAATTAAATTCGTAAATAACTTGATAACAATAGGCACAAATCTCGTGCAAATGTTCTCGCGAGAAAACAAATTAACTACAAATGAACACCGGCGCCGTCATCGAAAACTGATAAAATACAATTTGAATGAAATGCCCTTTCAAAGTGTATTGCATTGTCTTTTAAGTTTATTTGCGCGTACGCTCGCAATTTTACGTTTGAACAAGCGAAATGTAAACATTTCCGTTGAAGATCCTGAAACTCGATCAAGTGTTTCGAGAATCTAAGAATACAGAAAAGAAAAGAGCCATACCTCAAGAATCTTCCGCGCAAAAGGATACAAGATACTTCGATACGTTTTTCGATCACGCGATCAGGAAAACCGCGTGAGTCTCTCCTTCCGTCTTCCGCTCCTTAAAGTGTTCCCGCGCAGCGGCGGATAGCCGGCTACACGGTTTCACCATTATCGGGTGTTTACGAGGACGACGACGAGGGGTGTAGCACGAGGCACACACGAGGACGACGGGGGTCGCATCGCCGCCGGTGGAGATCGCATCGGCCGCTCCGCATAATAACTAGCTACCGCGCATTTACATTTTAATACGGCCGCTCTGCATAGCGGATAAAAGCTATATACCTATCGCGGATGGAATCATCCGCCGCTATCCCTTCGTCGTCATCGACGACACCGTCGTTGCGACGATATACGTTCCGTTACTCGGCTTCCGTTGAAACAATTCAACCGCGATGTATCATTCTGTCCTGGCTTAGAATAGATCGCTCTTCTTTATTCTCAGATCTTTTCTGAATGATAAAACACACTTTCGAACGGTAATAAAAATTTAGTAGAACATAAATATAAATAATCGCGTTTACTCTATTATCATTGATAATTTAAAGAGACTATGTCAAAGCGCGAAATTGTCTTTAACCTATAAATACATACTAATTTTCAAACATAAATTGCAGTCAATCGAACCGTGAAACATTCGTAATTTTGCTTGTAGCGCGTGAAACGGAGTGTCATGTTGTCATCTGTAATAGAGATAATTAACGACTATGAGTAAACAAATTGCAATTCTAATTCGTTAATTCATCGAATACATTTCATGTTGCACGTAGCTCTTCGGGGAGTTTTTTTTTACAGATGTATAGGTTTTTTTTTTTTTTTTCGTTAAAACGCGGGAATTAAATATCGAAATCGTATCATCCGGCCCGATATCGGAAATTTTGACCGCGCGGAAATGGATGTAAAATGGATAATATTAACAACACCCCACGTGCGCTCGCTGGATGAAAATTTAAAATCCGAAATGATTCTCCACCGTGACAATAGGCTAACTGCGGTGCGTTATTGAATCTCGAAGTGATATAAATTCTCGGTAAATTTTCGCGAATCCACTTTCTCTCGACGCAATTTGTTATCTGGAATTGGTTCACTCCCGGAGATTTTCAGTGGCGTCACCGTGTAGCGATCGTGGATGTCGAGAGGGTGCGAAACTTCGAAAGGTGCCGCGTGTATTGTAGCGTGGAATCTGAAAAGCCGGCTAGATATCCATTAAGATAATGCCGGGCCATCTTTAACGGGCGAATCAGAATGTCGACAACAACGGGGGGAGGCTGGCAGGGGTTGGTGCTCGGGGAATGACGAAGCAAGAAACACGGCCGCGTCGTTTCGCTGCCGTGGTTTACGAGTTTCCTCCCCCGTAGTGTCCCAAACGCAATTTTGCGAGCGGATAGGCCGTGAAAAACGTTCTGGCGAAACACGGCCGTTATTTATATCGATACCATCTGAGAAGACGGCACACATCTAATCAGAGAACTGAATAGTATTGAAACTTCGTTTTATCGTCTTTATTTTTGTTTCGATTACACGTTCGACTGTACAAATTTTATACATGTAAAACGAATCGGTAATATTTATCGATGTTCTTTATTTAATTATTCGAATTTAAACATTTATACTGCAGCATGTTCATAGAATTTATGAGACAATGCGTATACGCTACAATATATTAGTGAACAATTAAAAGCGCGCGTATGTAAAATTTCGATATTCAGACGGGATATTCGATTTCACACAGGTGTGTGTGTGTGTGTGCAATTGGCGATCGTGAGCAGAACTAATTGGCATCTGATTTATTAGGTGCCGGGAAAGTGCGATAATAATAAAAATAAGATATCGAAAGTAGCACGTCATTATCGAAACGCATTCAGCTTTTTTCACGCTTCGAGGAGGAGATTCACCGCTGATTCCGCATAATAACACATTTCCAGAACGATCAATTTAAGATCAATTAAATGAATTCTTGCTCACGACAGTTGATGACTGGTTTTTATACGACACCATTTTTTTTTATAATAAATATTTTAACAGATAATTACTGTTTCGAAGTTTACATATGCATAGTCTCTCCCTTTATGTGCCTCTCGCACGCGAAACAATGTTCGCTTATCCGACGAGTCTATAACCAGATGTGGCTCATGTTGGACGTTGATATCGGGATAGGAAAATGGACGAGAGCCTCTGCGAACGCGTCGTCCTCATGTTCGCACATATATAACGGTGATATATTAGATAGGGAATTCGCAGCTTGAGACTCGGCCGCGCCACACGTCTCCAGTCGAATCCGTAAACATCTTCGATCCGCTCCCTTTGCGTTTCCGTCTAATCTCTTCGAGAACGTCATAAATTTCGACTCATTTACCGTTGCGATTTTTCCGGGATTTCTACGATTTCGCGGGGAAACACCGCCGCGAAAGCATCATTGCCGTAAAAGCGCGCGTTCGAACGATGTGAGTGCCTTCGCGAAATAAAACGTGAGAGTTCGAAAGAAATACAAGAGGGTAATTTTTTCAGCATTTTTTAAGAGCTCTTGAGTTTAATTAAACTAATTCTGAGTGAATTATTTCGTAATAATAATTCACGAAATTATGTGATCACGTCATATGCGAGAAATAATCTATTGTGTTATTCCGTACTGCTTAAAAAGTTTTTTCTCCTATTTCTTTTTCTTTTTTTTTTTTCTTAATAAAGAAGATTTGTTTCTTAACGGCATAATAAACTTCGAAAAGAGTAATAAATGCTGAAGGAAAGTATACATTTATAGGAATAAAATATCCATTTTTAACAGACGTCAGAGTATCTGATGTCAATAGAGAAAGCGCGAACAGCGCTCTACGTGGAATAAGAAAACAGATCACGTTATTTAATCGGAATGTCAGGAAAAGCGAATGCATCGGATATCGACAGGGAATCAATTCTGAATGTACAATTCAATCAAGGCCAATCGTTTCCGGCTCGCGGTATTATAGGCAAGAAGGTTGTCGGACTCATTTTTCCGTCTGACGTTTCACTTGACTCAGAAGGATATGATATCGTTTCGTTTATTTCCCCCCGTATGAATTCTGCAACCATCCCCTTGTTTCGTGCTGATCTTAATTTCATTTACGGTAGAAATGCCCGAAACGCGAAGTTGCGCTTTGCCGCGCGGCGGAAATAAATTGGTGCCGTGCAATTACATTACATCCGCTAATTTGTTTTGGTCTTTTGCAATGTGACAGAAGACTGGCACTCTCGGCTCGGCGCGGCGAAATACGCAATACGGCGAGTTGAGGAAGAAAGGCGGAAGCGAAGCAACAGCCATTTTCATTACCGACTTCCCGGGGCTCGTTAACGTTTTACGATGCGTATAACAAACTTAGTTCTAAATGTTTGAACATGTTCATCGAAATATCGACGTCACATATACCTATTGCAACGTAACGCGAGCTTTACGATTTTTGCTATCTCGCGTTGCTGTCTCGCGTTTTGCTATCTCCTTTTTTTTCAAGTTTCTTTTAGAATAAGTAAACATATTTTTCATTTTAAAAATGATAAAACTACTGATTTAATTGATCTATTTAATTTACAGGATTTCGCCCATCGCAATACGTCAGTCGGCAGTTGTTCGGATAACGGAGGCGCAAATAGAGAGGGAGTGAACTGCAGTAGAAGCGTCCGACGCCATGCGTGGCTTTCGAACAAAAATATTGGTCCGCTGGTAGTGAGTTATACGACGGTAAGGTATTATTCCGCGGTAAGGGATGGCGCGGCAGCAATCTGATTCCGTTATCTATGCGCCGTATCCGTGGATTCCGCCGTGAAAATAACAGTCCGAAGAAATAACGTATTCGGAGAACTGGAAGACTCGACGTTCGCACGTACATACGCCGTGTGGTTTTCCATCGTTCCGATGCTCTTCCCTGCTTTCGTTGCTGTCGCGCAAGCGAAAGGAAGACGGAAGAGGATGCGACACGAAAACTTTCGAGCGGTGGAAAAAGAAACGCAACGACTCATGCATATGCAAAAAATTTTCCGAATTTAAAATGCTGTCTGAAAACTCCTCCGAGTCGATAATAGCGGCAAGAAACGAATAATTATTATTAATTGCATCGAAGATACGAGTTTGATTATTCGTTTGAACGCAGAATGTAAACGAATTATCGTAATATATAATGTTGTACGTATGATGATGTTATGTACTTTTTTGATTATGTTAATATACTTGACAAATAATCTACTTATAAAGCGGCGATAATAAAAGAATAATAAAAGATGTCAGTCAAAGTTGTCAGTCTAGACGACACCTTTGACTCGACAACATCACTTTTATTTGACATCTTATCTTGACATCTTTTTAAATATTATAATGTCGTCTTATTGGTGATTGTGATTATTAGATGAACACTGATGAAGACTAAAACTATATAGTCTAAATGTCTGTAATTAATTTGATAAAATATAATACATCTGCATATCATCTGGCAATTGTTCAGTAACGCCTCTTTCTTGGATACCAATTAAATAATAAAAGAGTTTATTAAATATCTTATTAAAATCAAAACCAAAGATTCTCTTTCTATTTTTACTCTGTATTTAATGTCGATCGTTCTGTGAAAACATCATTTCCCATAAAAAAAAAAAAAAAATATATATCGGAAGGATCACGATGTTATACGCGCGGATACAAGCTCGGCTATTAATGCCCGCAAATTATAAATAATGTCGCTACCGGCGGCCACAAATCAACGTTTGCGGTAATACCGTCGGGGTTTTCGACTCGCTGGAGGATTAAGCGCCTTGCCGAGAGACGCCGACCTGCTGCCAGAGAGAAGACGATAGAGAATGAGAAAAGGAAACGGGAGGAACTTTGCGATCGAAGACCGAAGCCCACGGGGTGGATCTGTGCATTAAGCTCCATTGAAAGAAAGGTAATGTTTCGTGGGAATGTTTCATCGAATCGATGCAGGTCGCGCAGGAAAATATATATTTCCGATAAAGTTTCAGCCATTAGACGGCATCCGAGAGTGTCTCGGTCGTCGTCGCCGCCGCCGCCGCCGCCGCCACCGCGTTTCTCTTCTCGCCAATCGCAATTTCGTTCGCAAGATCGAATTTTACGGGTCTCGCGATCGAGTAATAATAACCCGCTGCGATAGCGCACTGTGTATCCTTGAAATATTTTCCCAGTCATAATCACGGGCCGTTATTTCGCTCGCGATACGGCAGCACGCGCGTATCGATTTTATATATCTTAAAAAGATATACACACCAATAAATAATGCTTGTAACTTATATAGTTGAAATTAATTAAACCAGCCGAGCGTTCCGCGAAAATTCTACGACAGATTTTACTTGCGTGCGTTTATATTACATGTACATGAATATTTGTTATGCAAAATAAAACCAACCCACCAATCTTTTGTCAACTAATTGGTAAATAAATTGTAATATTTTGTCCAGAGAAATAAATATATAATATTTTATAATAATGTGGATTGTGTTTTATTTTTGAAACTCGTTTACCGAGCAGCAAATACGAAGAAAATGAAAAACCTGTAACTTTGTCTTTGATATTATACAGACGTCTCCAGCATCCCTTTAACTGAATTGTCACGTGTGTTTGTACAAATTCTCTGTAAACAGATACGAGAAGAAGGTCGAACGATAAGATCTGTCCGGTATCGTTCGAGGAAAATTAGAGATCAAGATCACGGAGGGTGGTTTTCCGGGGGTAAAACTCGGCAGATAGATCGTCTGGGAGGTAACATGACTGATTTCTGCAATTACGCCTGGACGACCTTCGAGAGGTCTTTCAGATACCAATAAGTCTAGAGAAGACTCGATCTCGGAGAGGAGAGGAAATAGGACGAAGTCTGAGAGATGCTCGAGCGATGCCAAGGCCCGATAACGTGTACGTCTCTCCGCAGCGGAGTCTTGTTGTCTTCTTCGGGTCGACGCCGTCGTCGCTACACGTTAGAGCAACCATGGTAAGGCAGACGAACCGTCAAACAGATTAAAATCAAGAAAGGGAGAGGAAAAGGAACGGTGACAAGAGGAGTAAAGGGGGGAACCAGACTTCTATTTTCTCTCGCAGTGTACGCGCAGGGGTAAAAGTACTGCAGCCAGATCTGAAATGAAAATCTGCGGAGGGTTCGCGGGATAATTCGGTGGAAGGACAAGAGAAACGCGAGCAAGAACTGCCGACAAGCTGATTAAAAAGTCGCCCCGTGAATCCGAGGAATGAATATAATTTCCGACAAATATTTAAGTTGCTAGCGCTGTGAGACGCGCGCGCGCACGTGCCTCGCGCACTTTTGACTGCGAACGTTACTCGATAACGAATAACAAGTGACCCTTCCCGAAGCGTGGCTATCTCGTCGGAAATAATGCCACTTTGCGGATTAATCCGTACAAAAGTGCCGACTTTGCGTTTTTCCGCGATTATCTCCCGCATTGCAATAAATCAAGAAGAGTGGAAGCTCCTTTGTCGGACCGCGTCGGGACGCGTTCGCAAATGAATACGCATTTCGAAATCATATGAATATTCGAGCACTCAAATGATATTGCTTTCTGTGTTAAATCTCGAATATATGTGTGCTCTCTCAAAACTTTCAAGAGATGAAAACTTCTAATATACGATCATTTGGAACATAATATCTACATTTAGATCCGATAAATTACTCACAGTTTAATATGTTGCGATATCGATATTGCAATTCGCAGTAATATAAAGCGTTTCTCTTGTATCACAAGGATATAAAAGCTCCCATTTAATTAATACGGTTTGTAAGTGAAGCGAAAGTCAATTATCCCAAAGAGGGAACGATAAAGGTATTTTAATCTGTGAGAGAGATCTATTTTCCTCTTATTATAGGATTCATATTTTACAATCTTCTGTATGTTTTTACGCGTAAATGTACACGCTCTCGTGTTCACTAAAGATTTGAAATCCGCAACACACAATTATAATCGCAAAAAAATACATATATATATATATATATATATATATATATATATATATATATATATATATATATATATATATAT
>QVOA01004162.1:0-12086 GCA_014825685.1 Pseudomyrmex cubaensis | reverse complement strand
CAACATTCATCTATTGACCTCCCTTACATGTGTGCAAAGTTTCATCAAAATCAGAATTTTCCACTTCGCGAGGTTCCCTTGTTAGAAAACAATTTCCATTGTGTCTGAGTTATGAAATCACTATCCACAAAAGCTAAGGACTGAGTTTGCAGAATGCTATTAGTCCTGGTCAAATTTATGTTGCATTATCTTGAATAACGTCTCTAGAAGGATTGTATTTAATTATGTAATGTATGTAAACATTCAGGAGTTGGCCCAGACGCCTTTCGAAGTAACAATCATTCGGGTTATTTCACCATCGTACTTTTGAGTCCATTTGCACCACTGGCGGCGAGAGTTCAGAGAATTGATAGAAGACATCCAGGTAAAGATGGAGCGACGAAAAAATCATCTACTTATGTGGCCAGATCAAATCTGCGAAGAAAGAATCTGCGCGATCAACGTTGAAGATGCACCCTGGATAAAAAGTTTCGCGAGCTCCCGTGGAAGGCTATCCCGTGCAGGTTAGCTTAAACGGCTCCCAGTACTCTTGCACTTCATTGGCCAAAAACAATGAACACTATGATGCGGATCTTGAATGAAAAAAAAAGGGGTAGATCCGCATCAGAGGTGCAGCGTTCGTTAGGAAGAAGCTTATGTTGATCTTAAAGTAAAAATGGAGAACGACGGAAACATTGTATATATACGTTCACTGCTGAAAAGCTTCGGATATACAGACATTCCAACTATAAAACCGGAGACACAGCCATGTATCCCGAACGTGTTAGACGAAGAAGAAAAATAAGAAGATCGGCTTGCTAATTACTTTAAGTCGCGCGTGTCATAACCATGTATCAAGTAGACGCGTATATATATATATATATATACAGGGTGTCCCGCAACTCACGACCGTAATTTAAATGACGTATTCCTGAGACAATTTTGAGACAAAACTTCTAATATCATTTTATCGAGGCTATAATAGTTATTGAATTAGAAGCTGTATCTGAGCGCGCGAAATATAGGATATCTAATAGATCACTTTTAAACGCTTCTAATTCAAAAACTATTATAGTCTATAAATAAAATGATATTAGAAGTTTAGAATGATATTAGAAGTTTTGTCTCAGAATCGTCTTAGAAATACGTCACTTAAATTACGATCGTGAGTTGCGGGACACCCGCATCTGTGTGTATATACACACAGATATATATCTATACATATAACCACCATATATAATCACATAGACATAATTACCGTATAATCTCATAAACATAACTCTATATAATAATAGAAAATACGTAATTACATAAGGATACTTATTAGTGCGCATCTTCGTCACCCACTAGGAGACTCAAGAATTGTTTAACTCGCCTGTAGGCCTCTTGATCGTGGAAAAAAAACATCACTAAGAAGAAATCCCGCCAGATCTCTGAACCACCCGAGACGTTCTATCTTATCGAGGTCACGAAGTCGCACTTCGAGCACAATGGTCAGTTACTCTAGACACACGAGATCTGTGTTCTTCTTCTGTCGAAATTCTGCGGGTGGAATCACCTTCGCGCTTCTGGGTCAAACTCGCGAGCAAGTCACGAACGGATCCCGAAAGTTTCGAGGTCATGATGGACGGATTGCAATATCGAAAAAACGACGAAGGTACCCATGACCACTGACGAATTCACCTCATTAGTAAGAGGATTCGCGAAGTTTGCTTTCGCACATCTTCAGCTTTCCCCAATTTTCTTGTGGAGCGTAGTTCTCGCAGTTTTTGTGACAGGGTGTTAGACCCGGCAGACTTCGAAATAGAACGCTAGCCATTCACAACAAAGCACAACAACAACATTCACTTAATAAAACTTATTTTCCTTTTAAGGATTAAGGATTTTGGACCTAGACAGAGAAAAGTCTATCTAGGCAAACTCCAAAATCAGCGTGATCCGCACGTTATCTTGCCGAACGCAGTACCACAACATCAGGTATCCGCCCAACCAGCACAACCACCACAACCGGCACAACCACAACAACCAGTGCCAACCAACATGATACAACCACCTCATGAACAGATCCTATCAACTCAGCGAGCTGTTGGTCCTAGGCCCAGGAAACTTTTCCTAAGGATTATAAACCCGCCAACAAAGATCGCCGCTGCAGCTGAGAAAAACGTCCAACTCCAGAATGAGGACCCTGCTCTTAATTCTATTTTTGTGTCGAGCATGTCGGTCAGAGAAGTAAACAACGATACACGTTTTGCTGTATCTACTCCCGGACTGATCGAAGTAGCCTGCGCATGTTATAATAAGTTATGTGCAGACGACGTAAACATTCAAAAGAGTTTGCTTCCTGAGTACGTAGATTACTATGAGGCGGCACTCTTATGACCTTAAAGGTCAAACTACAACAACCAATATCTCTAGACGAACGAGATATTCTGCTCCTGATTGAGAATTCGCAATTCTCAATTCCAGAACCGCTCCTTATCCAATTACGATCCATTGGAAAGGTGCAAACTCTAACCAAGGAACACCTGACATCCACCATCGCTGATTTACCTATAGAAATGGTGACAGGACATGGAGGCTATCACGGACAAATAGGCTTAAACACACACAACCTATACAAAAAACTTTCGTGCCTCGGTGTTCTAGGAGAAGCGGTACGACATTCTATCAGTAATGACCCTGTTGGATTATATGCGTCTGGACCGAATGTGACACCAAACCCAAACCTACTGAGTTATAGACCACTGGGTAACAAGCGGAATGAAGCTAAGAACTTAGCTTATGACGCTGGCATCACCTCGGATGACCGGAGTACCCAGCTAATACGGAATTCAACTTTTTCTTCTTGAATAGCATTTCGGCTATTCTTGCAAACACAAAATCCTTCAAAGTGACAACTTTAGGATTACACAGCCTACCTGAATCAGGCTCGTTAATGCAGGCAGTCATACAGAAACCTGCTCCTCAACCTGCTTCTAATTTGATTGAGAAATTCGTTAGTTTGATTGAGAAACTTCAGAATATATCAGTCTCATCACTAACTAATGAGCAGCTGTCAATATGTGGCGCAAGCATTATGTATTGCCCACAACTTTTCAAAGCTACAGACAGTGTAGCTAACGCACCGTCATGGTGTTGTATCAATCAGGTACCTGAAGCCTGGATTGATAACTGAAATGAGCGACGTGACGTTTTACCCGATCGGTACAGACAGGAAATGTTCCGTTCAATAACTCAAAACGGACAAGTACCGATTATCCACTGTTCGCCAGCTACTACTAACAAAGAGGTAGCGTTAGTTAATTACTAACAGCGGCAATTAACAAAAGCTTTATGCCCGATCTCAGTCAACAGAAAGTGAGAACGAAGCAAGATTGTGGAGCGCAAAAAACACTAGGCAACAATCTCTCTCAGGAAAACCGAGAAATAGAAGTAGAAAGAAGTTTCTGGGATACTGAAATCCTCTTCATCGGACGTTTTACGAATGCTCTTGGGAAGGCATTCTCTGTAGCTTGGCAAATACTGCGCTAATAAGAGAAATAATTGAAGTTACCTTGGACGACTAAGTCAGACACACACATATACACACGCGCGCGCACGCACACACACATCTATCTATGTATACAAATACATAAAATCTTCTCCAGTTGTAAACAAAAAGACTTAAATGTATAATTAGAATAAATTATGACCAATAAGCTTAATTTAAATAAAAAAACAACGTGTAAAATACGTTGTAATTAAAAGCTTAATTTAAATAAAAACGGCTCAAACTAATTTAACCATAAACTTCCGTTAACTCATTCATTCCTGTCATTCCTCAATCGATTGCCAGGTCCTATCCCAGATAAGTTAGACACCAGTCTAAGACATAAAAAGAGACTAACGAATGAGAAGACGCTAAAGAAGTAAGAGTAGCTGAACCCGTCGACTTGTCTGCATCGATGAAACGTTTCGCTCGACCCGTGCACTCTACTTAAATGTTTCTCTAGGTCAGTGTATCGGACGTAAACACACAAAGTGTCATGTGTCATTGCGTACCTTTTCAAGGACATATATATATCCAGAGTTTCCAACATCCGGCATTACTAGATCACCACTTACTAATATCGAAAATGATTACAAGTTATATATATTCATAATTATACAAGTGATTACACAAGCTGCTATGTACAAGTAGTATACTGATCAACAAAACAGCTTTAATACGTAGAAAGAATTCCTAAAATTTTTAAATCCATTGTTTTTTATAGTATCATGCATTATGATTGTTGGTTCAAAAATTAGGAATTTTTTTTTTTTTTTTTAAGTTTTATAAGCAGTTTTGGAATTGTACGTAGATAATAATAACTTTGTTACAATCTGTATACAAGTAATAAAAATACTTGTTTTATTACAGCTGATTATGCTTTCCAGCTATGTACACAGGCGACACTGTGTAACACAGTGTCCATTAATATAAGAAAGAACATATCAGTGTATCTCACTCACACTAGTGAACATTGTTACATAGTGTCCGTGTACGAAAACACCCAATAACAGTGCTATGAAAAAATAGCCCATCCCTGAATGGAAATAAAGAAGTGGACGAGCAAAGAAAATTGATTTTTACAGGTACACTGAAAAACTCGGTGGTAGATATAATAAGCGACTCAAGATCGTCGAAGACGATGATGGCACCGAAGGTCTCTGCTCTAAAAAGCGACAGAGCGATGCGAAAAATTACATCTTAATTAATGGCCGTTATTGTTTTCCTTGTTGCAAATACACAAAGAATTGAAACTAATAACTTCAAAATTATAAATGAATAGAAATAAAAGAAGAACACGAGAAATTCTTCACTGAGTATCGGAGTCTAATTGTAAGAAGAAGAAGAGACCGGATGCACTCTCCTACAGCAAATGCTGAGGCCTTCTTCTTTCTATGCGGACTGTTTCCGCTCCTTTTAGGAAAATAAAGTAAAAGAGATAGTGTCCATCTGTTTAAAGGGGTTTGACGCTGGCTAGCGGGGGCCCGCGTTCGTCATTGCACGCGGCCTAGTCATAAGTTGGCGAGGAGTAGCCCACTTCTGAATGAAAATAAAACAGTAGACGAGCAAAGAAAACTTTCACAGGTGTACTAAAACTCGATGGTAGATGTAATAAGCGACGCTCAAGAAGAGTGAAACCAAAAGCTCCTGCTCTAAAAAGCGACAGAGCGATGCGTTTTTATAGACGCTATTGTTTTTCTTGTAAATACTCATGAAAGGAAAATTAATGTTTACAAAATTATGAATGAATAGAAATACAAGAATTCGAGAATTTTCTTTTCCGAGTGAACCTCCAAAGTCTAAAAAAAAGAATGCCAACGCGACTTGGAGTGTCTCAAAGGGGACATCTAAGTTCTCCCTCTTTGTCTGAAGTTGAGAAGATACCGAAGACACTGATACTTCAGGAGGTAAATTCTCGGAAAGAGTTTCTACATTCAGTCGGCTTAAGATTCTAGAGCAGCGGCTTAGGAGAGAGCAGAACGGAGATCTCCTTTTGATCGTTGGGACGACGATCTGGATGAAGAAGGGGAGCAGTGTTACGCCGCGGACACAATGTATTCTTCCGTTGCCTGATGACAGACGTTATTTACCGATTGTCTTTGTATTTGAAGTTTCGGAGCCGACACGGCATGCTAAGACGCACAGTAGGAAAAAAGTGATATTTTATGGACAGAAATCTATCGACACTTTATTTTTTGACCAAATTGGACACTTTTGTTTTAAATACTCGGGAGAATATTTTCCTAAAGATGACACTGCGAAAATTACGATATGTTTAATGGCGGATCCAATATGGCGGACCAAAGAAATAAAATGTAATCCAAACTACATAAAAAAATTTGTATAGATGTGGTTTTGGTCACTGACTATAAATCTTGAGATCAGAATTACAAAATTCTAAATGGCGGATTTAAATAAAGGTTATTTTGGAGAGGAAATAGATTATGTCTATTTTATTTTTACTTTTACCTGAATAATCCCACATATATTCATATAAAACCTTATGCTTTATTACAAAATCCATTTTTGTACGTAAAGAAATATTGTACTGAGTAAAGTAAAAAGTAACAATCGACGTTATTATAAAATATCTAAAATTGATAAGCGGCTAATAATTTTATAATACAAAATTTTTTATGTACTTTGAGCTACATTTTATTTCTTTGGTCCGCCATTAAACATATCGTAATTTTTGCAGTGTCACCTTCAGGAAAATATTTTCCCGAGTATTAAAAAAAAGTATTTAATTTGGTCAAAAAATAAGTCGGCAGAATTTTGTCCATAAAATGTCACTTTTTTCCCATTGCGACTGTTCGTCCCGTGTTGAATTATCGGTATATTTTAGCATTAATAAAGCCCTTTTGCAAAAGCTGCGTCTTCTTGTTTCCGTGAGCTCGTGTGCGAGTCGCGCCGGAAAATGCAGAAGTACCAAATCGCTCGCGCGAGCGTAACAATATAAATACAATAATAGAAAAATTGACTTCCAAATGTGTATTTTTAGTCTATATGTAATTTATAGATTGTTTGTCTCATTCGATGCTAAATAAAATGTTAATTAAATAAAACTGTAATAAAATAAAATGTAATATATCATGTTATCTTTACAAAATAATTTAAAATTCTTAGATGATACTGCATTTCTAATTCAAACAGTTTCTGCAATAATAAAAAATTACTGCATTAGTAATAGTTAATTAATGTTTGATTATATTTTTTTATAAATTTTATTTTATTTTACACGTTGCTTTTTTTTCGTTGGAAAATTAAATGTCAAAAAATCTTTCTTGATTGTAGATTGCATCAAGCTTTTTCTCAATAAGCAAAAATAGCATCTTTCTCTATAAAAAAAATATATGTACAAAAATATATTGTTACGAAATGCTTGTTGTGTCGTCCCCCGTATTAGAAGAGGCAATTCGAGTTTTTATCGATTGACGGAGATGCATTTGTCGAATGAAGATCAAGTAGCAACAAGTTTGTTGTCGCCGATATTCAAGAAATTAGATTCTAACGGGAGTCGGAGCAACATGGAAGACTCGTGCAGCGGCTCTGGATTTCTCCGCGAATTACCCCGTTCTTCTACACGATTGAATAAAACTTGTGTTTCTCATTCTCTGTTATTTACTCGAGTCGTTATTACTCGCGGAGCGCGTGAGTGTGACAATATGTGTTTGCAAAAATAGATTTTTGTTATTTAAAAAGATTAATAAGATTAATGGCAGTTGTTCAATTCAAATTTATATTCTATTGTTGCATATAAACTATTTTCTTGTAAAAATATTTTATCATTTTTCTTTTTTTTAACATCACAGCAATGTTTGCAATAAAACATTATATTTTTAGTAAGAAGTTAAAACAGCATGTTTATAATGTGTATCTATATATAACCCGAAACAAAGGAACTTAAAAAAAACACAATGCTGCTTAATTATACAAAAACCTGAATTCTCTATGTTTCTCAAACAAATTAGCAGTTATGCATTAGACACACAACTCGACTCTACTTTTCGGCTGTGTATAATATCAAGCTGTGTCACTGTTGGAAAGCATTGTCAAACATTGTATGAGTTTATACCATCTGTTCTTTGCTGGAAAATAACCAGAGTCGCTAATGTTATCTTGGCTGTTTTTCTTTTTTGTGCCAATTAGTAACGGCATGACCACACTGCTTGTAGCCATAGTTCACACTCCACTATCTCAGTTCAGATGTAGAGTGGCGTATGGATTAGCTCATAGTTCACTAAGCCATAACGGCAAACAAAACCATCTTGGCTCTGTGAACGGAGTTAGTGGAGTTAGTGTTGATAACGCGATACGTGACGCACTTATAGTATATATTAAAACTAGCGCACTTATAATATATTTTAAAATATATTTTAAATAAACTAACTGCTTTTTTCATGTCATCTATGGCCGCGTTCAGCAGAACAATTGCTGAGTTATTGTCTTATCAACACTCGACATTAATTTCTAAAAGACAATAAACGTTAATTTCTAAAAATAAAAGCCAATCACACTCGATTACTACAAAGCAGCTTGTCCTATTGAACGCAGCATACAATCTATAAAATATACGCATCGTGCACAATTATGTTTTTCCTTATTTCTTCACAATATGCAATTGTGTGCAATTATCGAACAGTATTTAAATGTTTCATTAAATGTTACAAAATAAAATGGTATTTTTGCTCACATATAATTTAATGTTCGACTCCAAACTAAATCCATCACTCAGTAGAACGTAAATAAATGTCAAAATCTACATGAAAGGCTGATCCGTACTTGGATAGTCGCAAGTTTCCATTAGCTTGTTTTAAGAATGTACTCAATTGTGCAACTCCATCCAAAAATGGATCTATTATTGCTACCTGAAGAAATATATATTATATTATTTTTTTTATAAAAAAAGTTATTTCTTATATAGAAAATAGAAGTTACCATACACATACGTATATATGTATGTATGTGTGTGTGTGTGTAGAGTAAGTCTGATAAAATGTTTAGCATGTTTTTCTCAAAACTAGTTATAAAACTAGAAATAAAACTAGAAATAAGGAAAAACATTCATAATCAAAATTGTAGGACATATAAGAAAACATACTACGGTGATCTTGATTACCTGTTTTTCACATTACCAATCAAAACAATTTTTTGTAATAGAAAGAAGTACTTTCGAGTCATTCTATCGATAGTACTCAATGAGTTAAATAACTTTTATATTAAAACATTTTTCTAAAACTCGACCGTTGTCGAGATATAAATAAAATTAATCAAAATAAAAAATATGGAACAAATCTTTTTACTTTTACAATAAGTGTTCAAAATATTTACTGTCATTCCAGATAAGCCTGTAGTCTTTGTCAAAAGGTTATTTGGATTTTTCTAATTCTTGAAAGGTTATTTAGCAAAAACTATCTCTTATTTTTTGTTTCCTCGAGTGGTAGGATGTTGTAAATAAGCGAGCTTTTTCATTCTTCTCTATCCAAGATTTGTTCCAAGATATTTTTTATTTTGACTACTTTATTTATATTATATTTGACACCGGTTGAGTTTAAAAAAAAATATTCTAATAAGATATTAAACTCATTGAGAGTACTATTGACAGAGTGACTCAAAAGTATTTATTTCCATTTAAAAAAAAAAAGATTTTTTGATTGGTAATGTGAAAAACAGATACTCAAGGTCATTAATATGTCTTCTTTTATGTTCTACAATTTTGATAATAAATATTCTTATTTCTAACCTTTAAGAAAAATATGTTGAACTTTTTATTAGACTCACTTTGTGTATACATATATATACACACACACACAGTGTCTGAAAAACGTTGACCAAGCAGACATGAGAAAGTAGATTGAATCTGAACAGAAAAGTAATTTGTCATTTTTCGAAAATCGCAATATTTAGAATAATTAATAAATTAATTAATATATGCAACTCAATAAGCGCGTGGAAAGTGAAGGTCCAGACTATGCGTGATTTTTGTTTTAAAAAAACTATTTATTTACTAAAACTGCGAATGCTATTTCAAACAATCTCCGAAATGTAAACAAGCGAGCGGCGTATGACACAGCTTCTCGCGATTTTCACAACTGAAAATCATACACGCCTATAGAGTTCAAACTATCGCTTTCCACATGTACACAGCGCGTCATTGAATCGCGGAATAGGCGCGGGGATCGGAGGGCAACCGGGGCAGTTGCTCCCCAACAAGCGCCGTACGAATCGTACGGCCCGCGATTCAATGACGCGCTGTGTACATTTACTAATTAATATTTATTAAATTTGTACTTATTAAATATTACAACTTTTGCAAATTGGTAAATAACTTTTCTGTTTAGATTGGTTCAATAACGTCACTTTTTGTTTAGTCAACATTTTTTAGATATTCTGTGCATGTGTAATATGGCTAAAATATATTTTTAATATTCTTCCAGATATAATATTAATGTTTCATTTTAGAATTGATACATTACCTCTGGTGCACATTCAAAGTAATATGAAAATGCATATATTTCATGATCCTTCAGATCCATCGGTTTTTCGATGAGAGTGCTAACATTTTTCAATGATTTTCAAACATTCGGAAAACCTTCACCTAGCTTGTTTTTATTACTTCCAGCAAAGTTTTCACTACTTTGTACGTGCTGTTGATCGGACTTTTACAATGTAATCGCGTCCGCCGTACGACCACTCGGTAGACATGATCGGATTGATGCACTCAGAATGTATCTCTATGGGAAGTTTAGAATATAAAGGATAAAGGAAGTTTTAATTGATTCCCCTCAGGGTTACAATATTTTTCAACGTTCCACTTACATATCCACGATCCATTCAATCTGATTTGGAGGCCCGATTTAGTTCGTTTTTTAATCGATAAACTCGACTTCAAAGAGACCGGCCCGGAAAAATCCGACAGTGTGGATTCGAACTCGGGACCTCCCACTCGCAGCCCTCACACTCAGGCTGCGAGACCAACTAGGCCGGTTGAGAAGTTTAGAATATGTATTTTCCATATTCACATTATAAGTCAAAATTGCTTTTCTGGAAGCCATCAAGCCCATTCCTAAGCTGTACGTGTAGACTCATATTGTGATTGAACACATTGATCAAATAAACATGTTTCTTTAATTTTTTTGCTTGAGCGCTATCTTGGCTGAAATGTGACCTGCGTCGATCCTCCGCCTATAAATCTAACGCCGCCACAGTGGTCTGAGAGAATTAAAAAGATTCAGTAAGAAGTTGACCAAGAGAAAATTTCCTTATCTTTGCCTTCTATTATGGAGATAGAATTTTTTGTTACCTGAAATCCGGATGTTTGGAATAACTTTTTGCATTCTTTTAATGTTATTGACTTTGTGCACAGGCACTAATCTCAATCCTGCGGTAGCTTTTTCATAGTCAGCAACGTGCGAGGTCATTCGGACTGCGGAATCACAGCTTTCGCTTTATTCAGAAGCGTGGTCAGAGAATTTGCAACGTCTCTCGGTATGTCCGTGAACGAGCTCAGGTTTGATCTCACTGAACAACTCGTCGTCAAGTATCAAATTGAGAATACTTGTGAAAGCTGAAGGCTAATACAAGACTACCGGATATGCACGACATTTTGGAAATAACAAATATACTTCTTCTTCTTTGCTAATATGGCGCTTTACCCCTGTTCGAGAAGTATATGCCAGTCTATGTTGAAAAATGTAATAATAAGACGGTATTGCTTACAAGCAGAAACAATACTCAGTACGAAAAAGTCCAAGGTATCAGGTGAGAACGGCCCCCCGTACAACACCGAACACCGAAAAAGTCCAAAAATAACAACTGCACATACACGCACGTCCGACCGTTACAACGGCCACTCAAACTCTTTTGAAATAACAAATATAATAACACAGACCGTAGATATATTAGGTTGATTTGGTTTTGTAACGGTTAGTTGGGCCATAAATACCCATACGCCATCCGTAGATATATTAGAATAATACGTCGAAGAGACTGCAAGAGATACAGAAATATATATTATGCCAAGATCCGACCGTGAAATGTGAATACCGGCTATGGCGTCTATGGCGTTCGGTTCGGCACGTTAGGCTGGATCCTCATGCAGACACCGGCGCTTTGACACCGAGCGTTGATTAGTGAAAACAGGTGGAAAGCTGATGGTGAGGATAAATGGCAACCCTCACCACCCGCTTTCTACCAATCAACGCTCGGTGTCAAAGCACCGGTGTCTGCATGAGGATCCAGGCTTAGGTTTGGTTTGATGCTCTTAAGGCCTATCTACATAAGACGCAGATGCAAGTTGCAAGTAACATGTCTTGCGGAAATGATCAATCACATCGGTCAAATCAGTCAATCAGCCAACGTAATTGGTCAATTCTTCAAGACCTGCTATCTGCGACCCGCATCTGCGTCTTATGTAGATAGGCCTTTATGGCTCAGTGGACCTGTAGAGCTAGTCCATACGTCATTCTACGTCGTGAGTTTAAGGCCCGAGGTCTGTTTTTTCCCTGAACTGGCTGCACTAGTTCAGAGTCTATCTTTTTCCTTCTAATATGTGTAACAAAAGATAAACTCTGAACTA
>QVOA01004161.1:0-12084 GCA_014825685.1 Pseudomyrmex cubaensis | reverse complement strand
AAAAATTAACAAAGATTAATGCTTGTAATCTTTCCTGATTAATCTTTAATGTTCTCGTCTGACATTTGCATGCGATATGCAAATACGAAGAGAAAAAGATCTCTTTCGCTGAGTACTGCTACTGACTTTAATTAGCATGCACAATTAATCCGACAGAATAAACTTCCTATTTTGTATCATTGATCGCGTTTTATTGAACATTAAAATCAGAGTTTAGAATCTCTAGTTGGAATCTCAGAATACATTCTCTCTATAACATAAAACTTTCAATTCCTCAGCAACAGTTAATTAGTATTGAATCATGTATGATCATAGATCGTTTAATGCGATAAAATTATCATTTTTATTATGCCGCAATGCTGTCTGATATAAGTAAAAAACCACATATATGTTTACAATATGCTTATTAGTAATAAGCGTGTTTTAAATGTAAAACTAGAACATTCAAGAAAAATAGAACAATTTTAAAAAAACTCATTGAATATTCTAAAGAAGTAGAAGAGAAAACTCATCACTTTGTTCCAAGTTTTTATTTACTCTTTTACAACATTGATTACTCTTAAAGTGACAAATCATTATTTTTAGTAATGACAAAATTTCTTTTACAATTGTTTTCATGTCGAAAGAATTATGAAATAACAACTAAAACAACTTTTTAGGTGATAATCTTTGAGATTCATGACAAGGAACGTTACATGGTTTATTCAAGAATAAACAGTTTAATTGTTAATTTTTTATGGAAATGATCAATTAAATTATACATGTAGAAGAAAAAGTATATTGTTAAACGCGATTTATTAAACTTTTTACACATTTTCGTATATAATAATATAACAATTAAAATTAAAATTTATTTATAAAGCTAAATTACAGTTGTTCGTGTGTTGAGAAGGTAAAGGTGAAAAAACTTCACACAATGTTCGAAACGTTTTGATCAGTATATTTGTGATCATTATCAAGCTGAAAACATACATAATGTCTATGCTCACCGACAAAATTATAATAAATAATGAATGTTTTTTCGAAAATTTATAGTTTCAATCTTTCTTTTTTTGTTAAAAAATTTAAAACAATTCTATTTTTTTTCTATATATATACATTCTTACTGTTATCTAAATCTAGCACTTTTAAATTTACTGGAGTAGCGTTACGCTATCTAATCTGATATTTCACAAGTGAAAGCGATAAAAGATGAGATTTTTCTGAATGGTTTATTATTCGTACAACGGTCGATTGCATTGTCTTATACCGGAATTTTTAGCCAAGCATAAAGTGACTTTTATTACATTCCACGCATCTCTTCTAATATAAAATGTAACAGGGAAAAAATTAATTTTATAATACGTGACCACTTTTTTCAGCTTTACATCACATCTGATGGTAATGACTCATTATATTTCTTAAAAAACACTCTATTACGAACACTTCATTCTGCACTGTATTTTTCTCTCAAAAAGCGATATTTTCTAGCGTCGTACTTAGAAAAGAAACACATAAGTGCATGAGAAATATGTACCGCAATTAAAAAGCTATTAAAATTAAAATGTTTATTAAACTATTTTTAAATAGCCCTTCTTTAAATAGCCCGGCATCCTTTCCCCCTTAATCCATTTATACCATACATTATACCTGGATTCCCTTATTCTCTCCCATCTCTTTTTCCTTTGCATCTCCCTTTCCTTCTCTATCACTCTCTGCACCCTCCACTCCCCACTCTCCCTCAGCTTTCTCCATTCCTCCATGCTCACCTCCCTTTTCTCAAAGAACTCCCTTCTTCCCCTCTCCCAATCCGACAACTCTTCTCCTCTTAATGCCCTATCCTTAATCTCCTCCTAGTACTTCCTTGCCAGCTCACTTCCCTCCCCTTTTTCTAACCTCTCCTCAAATCCTTCCGCTTTTCTCCCTTCTTTTTCCCTCAACAATCCTCTTTGCACCTCTTCCCTCACCATGTATCTCGGAGTCCCCTAATCCACCCCCAATATCCATCTTATATATCTTTCCTGCATACTTTCCATCACCTTCCATTCCTTCCATCCCTATACCTCCACTCCATACCTTATCACCGACCATACCAATGCGTCAAACATCCTACCCCAATCCTCCGCGAATCTACGTTTCCCTATTCCCCACACCTGCCTCATTATCGCCGCCTCTTTCCTCGCCCTATCTCTTATATGTGCCTCTGCCCCCCCATTCCTTTGAAAAACATAACCCAGATACTTAAATTCCCTCACCTCTTCCACCTTTTCCCCCTTCCACTCCACCTCTCTCTTTCTCCCACTTCCTTTTCTAAATCTCATAATTTTTGACTTCCCTACATTTAACTCTAACCCCTTTTCTCTTATATATTTTTCCAGCTCTTTCATCATTATCTTCATCCCCTCCTCCTCCTCCGCCAACAACACGATGTCGTCTGCATACGCCAACGTATAGCACTTCTCTCTTCTTATTCTCACACCTCCACACCCTCCTTTTCTCAATCTCTCTTCCAGGTCCGCAATTATCAAATTGAACAGCACCGGGCTCAGCGGGCATCTCTGCCTCACCCCTCTCTCCGTCCAAAACCCATTATCCACCTCCTTCCCTGCCCTTATTCTAATTTTTGTTTCCCTACAAATCCCCACACCTTTTAACTAAACCCTCCCTTAATCTTCTTTATTTTCTTCTTTATTATAAATCTTCTTTATTTAAAGAAGGACTGGGGAGAAAGTAGATGGAAAAGAATTGTAAGATACAGACTGGGGAATGAAATGAAGGGGAGAAGGTACTGGGAGAAGGAGGAGACAAGGAGCTGTAAGATGTGTGGGGTAAGGGAGAAAGGGTGGAAACACGTGTGGGAAGAATGTAATTGGTGGGGGGCGGCGGGGAATTGAGAAGAAATGTGTGGGATAGTGTTAGGGGAAGATGAGGAGAGAGAGGAATGGCTGAGGTTGTTGGAGAGTGTGAGAGAGGAAGGAGAGAAGAGTGGATTGAATGTAAAGGAGTGAACGTTGTATGGAGGTGGATGGTAAAAGTAATGATAATGCGGCGGAAGCGGAAGTCCAGATAGGTTAGATTAGGATAGAGAGAGCGAGTGTGTGTGAGTTAGGTAGAGTAGGCAAGCGAGCGGTAGAATATAAGTTAGTGGTTAAGCTAGGATTAGTATTAGTATGTAAGTTTTAATGTAAGTTAGAGTATAAGGAATTTTTTTTTTTTTTATGTATTGAAATTGTAATCTTAAGGGGATCAATAAAATGATTCTATTCTATTCTATTAAACTATTTTTATAATAAATGATTCGCAGTATCCCCATACACATAAAAAACCAAATATTTTGTGTTGCTTCGTAAATAAATAATTGACGTACATTATAATCTCCATCTCTTGCGATGGATGTTATAAATTTATCGTACGACGCGGAGTTTCAGACGAACCACAATTCACGATAGACATGGCAGTAATAAATGGAGTTTAATGAGATGGTCAATAGAGAAGCGACAACACATTGTTAATATAATGTAATTACGTTTATCGATCGTCGAAGCAAAGCTGCGGACAATATACATTCTGTATCACCGCAACATTATATCCTCTATAATTTTCTATATAGATATGCTTGTGTGTATACTTGCTAAATTTTGATATATGATGCTGTAGTGTTTTCGCGTTATATTTTCAAGTAAATATAATAGGAAATAATAAATGTAATATAAAATCAATATAAAATATATGAAATCGGTTTTAGAATAATCTATCTTTGTGCTGGAAAAATATGTGGTTTTAAAAGCATAAACAAATTTGCAGAAATTCACAAACAATGTTTAAACTTATTTTTAGATGTGTGTCTCTCTCTTTCTCTCTCACACACACACACAGTAAGGTATGTATATATAGTATAGGGTAAAGGTGCTTATTATGAGATACTTTTTTTAAAGGCTTGTAATTGATTAAATATGTAATCTTAACTCTTAGTTTTGTCAAACTTATAGGAAATATATTCAAGTTTTATCGCCAAAAGGTAGCAATCGATAATACCTATACTTTATTTTATGTGAATTTTTTTAATAAAAAGTGCCGATTTTTCTGATTAAAAAAAAAAGGTTCTTAATATGAGATACAAGGAGTTTTTTTTCCTATAGGAATCTTAGCAACAACAGAACTCATCGTCATTTTTAACCCTGATAAGAAAACATTTATAAAATTATGTGACGAAATCTTGCATTAAAATTGTAATTTGCAATTATAGATATATTTTAGAAAATAGATGTAAAAACATTGATCTTTCATAAAATATTTGTAGTTGTTTGCAAAATTACTTTCCAAATATTATTTCGGCAAAAGAATAACGATATAGCGAATCATCGTAGCAGTATATTTGCAGAAATAATTTAAAAAAGAAATTGTTCAATAATTGAGAAAACAATTTCAGTGATGTTTAAAATATGTAGAAATATAATTGTACATGAAAAAATCAAAGTAATTTATATGTATATGCTTATAGAAATGCACAATTACTCCTAAATTATAATGTAGAAATATTGCAACATAAAATATTGCACATTAATGTATGCACATTATATTTTGTATTATCTACAAAGTTTTATTCTGACAAAACTGTTGCGTTATGGCGAATCATCTTAGTGCAATCATTGCATAGTTTCGTTAATTCATGATGCCATTTTTGTGCAATAGTTTCACAATTTACCTATTGGCAATTTGAACATATCGCTCAATAGTACGCTTTGGGATTAAAATGTCGGACATTAAATTGTTTAGGTGCTTTTGATTATCTTATTTCTTTGCTTCTTATTGTCTTACAAGTCTCTAAGTGACTGTGAGGCTACGATTGCCTCTTCTTTGCCTCTTCAAAATATGATTACTAAAAACTTACATGAAGTAAAGAACCTGATAGAATAAAAAACTTGACAGTATCTAATATAAAGTACATAGACAGTATCTCATATTATGAACGGTTGCGTATCTCATAAAATTGTGTAGAAAGTTTAAGTTTATAGGTACCGACAAAACTACATGATAAATTACTTATAGTGTATGTGTACATTTGAGTGAATTGAAGTGACAATAAACCCTATGATATAAAAGTGTTAAATATATACTTTCCAGTTATAATGATTTTTTTTATTCTCCGCGCGTACGCGACAATTCTCTCGCAGACACTACGTCGTCTTCAACAGTAAGCGACACTAACAAAAGGTTTGATGTTTTTGTGTAAGTAATGTGTAAAAAATACGCAGTTATGAATTTGTAGCCGTTTACATGGAATAACTTGCTATCTCATATTAGGCGACCATCTCATAATAGACACCTTTACCATATATATATATTTATATATTTATATATATATGTGTGTGTGTGTGTGTGTGTAATCTGTGTATTTGTACATACATGTGTGTGTAAACATAAGATAAAACTTTTTGGTAATAAAACTTTGTTTAAACATTCTAGAAAATTACTTTTATTTACTTAAGAAGTAAAACACTATGCGTGCACGTACAGAATTGTGTAAAATAGAATAAAAAAATTTTCTGTAGTATATAGAATGTAAATCGTTTTTTTACCAATACGCGTTTATATGTAAATAAATGTAAACAAAAACTTTACCCGTGTGTTCTATTTACAACGCTAATAATCATGAAAAACTGCTTTCTTGCAGTACCTATCTAATTAAAAAATAATAAAATTATATGTCTATTTTTTAGTGGCTTTAGGCTCTTTTATAATTCCGTGGCCATCTTGAATTGCTGATGTCAGAAACAAGAAAAATACGCAAAAGTTTTGTTCAATTTGTGTAAAAATAAAAAATTATTTTTGTATAAAACACACGTGAAATCAATAGAGAATTTAATATTTTCGAAGTTTTTAACCATGATTTAAAACAATGGTTTTAAGAATATAGTTTTTAGAACATTTTATATTTTTATTATCACACATTCGTACAATATATCAGAAACTCTTCTTTTGATTCAAGAAAACTCAGGTTATGCAATGGAATCAAAACGTGAGCTTATCACAGGTTTTACCAGCGGAGTCATGCTTTGATTTTGTGTGCTTTTTTTTATTAAATCACACTCTAAACAAAGAAGTTTTTATTTCTTTATGTCAACTTAATATTTGGTGACAATATTAAGAATAATGATCACATGATTTGTCGTCTTAAAACATGATACCAAGTTAAATAAACTAAAAGATATAAAATACGTTGTCATCTTAACACTGCCATTAGTGTTGACGGATACACACACTTTCACACAACAATATTCACTCACACATAAGTGACAGTTTAATTTGACAACATATTTTATATCTTTTGATTTATTTAATTTGACATCATGTTTTAAGACTACATGTGATCATTATTCTTAATATCATCACCAGTTAGTTGCAAAGAAATATTTGAACAATAAATCCACTGAAGATGGTTTAAAAATAAAAACCAAAACGTTTGGTGTCATCTTTAAGTTTTTTCTACGGCAAAACATCTTGTTTCTAACAGCCCAATACAATATCTAATTTGGTAGTACCAGTACAAATCCGAGGACATACTTTTTCATTATAATTAATTTTAATATTTTTAGCTCATTTCTACGGATGAACTAAATATTTTCGAAGTTTTTAATCATTTTTTAAAACATCTTGTATAATTCTTATTATCACACATAATTCTCCTTTTTCCCCCTTTTAATTACATGTATATTTATTCATTTAGTTATTTATTTAGCGTTGGTTGTCTCTAAGATTGAGCAATCAAACACTAAAAATGAAAAATTGTCGAATCGTCACGCGTGGAAAGAGCTTAGATACCGGAATTCCGGGGACACAATCTTTACTTTATTCAAATGTGGCGAATATTGAATTTAATCACAGGAATAAATTACTATACAAATATAAAGCTTTTATCTTGTTTATTAAACATTATTTAATATTTAAATTGTTTGTGAACAACAGTTTAATGTATATATTCCGTTCAAATCCAGAAGAAATAGTATAGTAAGTTCTACTATCGCGACATCTCTCTCTCTCTCTTTCTCTCTTTCTTTCCTTCTTCGCGCCGGATGCTGATAAAAATCCCCTAAAACCTTAAAACAATGGATGATAAAGCGAGTCAATATAACATTGGCTTAGCGTCGTAAACTCAACCACGATCAACGGAAACAGATTTGTGACACGAATGTGCTACCGTACGTATCTAATTGTTTTGTTCTACATTAATATACAGCTTTTTAAAATCTTTTTGGTTTTATGTTTTTTGGTAATTTTTATTTGTACACAATGTGTTTTATTTGTGTTTTGTAATTTTCTTTGTACAAAGTTTCGTTTTTAGCTTTGAACTAAAAAAACCGATTTTGGTCCGATATAGGGATTAATAATAACGCACGTGCTATTACGTGCTATTGACTTTACTTAATGTTTTGTATTTTTTTATTTTTAACTTAACAAAACAAAGTGCAATCAGAAACATTGAAGAACATTTATGTGCAATATATGCTCGGTTTGCTTCTCGAATCACGAGGAAAGACCGATATAAAGATGACGGCTTTCAATAGATGGTATTTGCGTTCTTGATTTATAGGGCGAAATAATAGTAGCAAGTTCATTTGTTCCCCGCAAGCATATTCTTTGCAGGTTTTGTCCGGTGCAACGCTAGACACATGAAATATTCAGATTGTTAACGTATTTTACGTGTGATAGGAACATGACAATTCCTGACAACACACACCCAATGCATTATCGTATATTTGTTGCATTTTTACAATAATTTATTGTTAAATATTATATCAGAGTTGCAAAATTCATCTTTTTTCAACATCTTTATCGCGATTTTATAAAGCCATCGCTTTTGTTTGTGTTATATCGGCAATTTGACTACTATGATAATCACTTGTTAGTAAGTTTATATTTTTGTTGTTATTATAGTTCATAATAGTTACACTTTCAATATGGTTTTCATCCTGTTATTGTCATATCTTTATATCTTTCTTTTTGTAACACAAAAAATCTATAATCGTTTGTTTTAAATAAATAAAATAAAAATAAAATAAAATTTAATTTACAAGTGTATGTTATGATAATAACAATAACACAAAAA
The DNA here is from genome assembly GCA_014825685.1 of Pseudomyrmex cubaensis. Classification (NCBI taxonomy): domain Eukaryota; kingdom Metazoa; phylum Arthropoda; class Insecta; order Hymenoptera; family Formicidae; genus Pseudomyrmex; species Pseudomyrmex cubaensis. The sequence continues at coordinate 3,998 of QVOA01004161.1, read as the reverse complement.
TGCATTTTTAATATAATGTGATAAAGTGTTTGAAGTAGACGTTATTTAATCGTGTTGCGCGCAATTGTCAAGGCAAAAGCAGCGAAATCGTTAAATGCAACTACGTAATGACGGAAAAATGTCATTTTCTCGCACATGTTTCTAATCGCTTAATCTGTTTTCACGTGTCACAGATTACTTATCGCGAGAAGATAAACCATAACGCCGTTATTTTGAAGAATGTACAGTGAAAAAAGAAATGGAATGGAAAGCTGAGCAGATATACGGAAGGTAAGTATGCGCATGCAGACGCGTAATGTCGTATCGTCATTGAACGCGATACGACACTAATAATGACATTCTACGGTATGAGCATAACAAACAGAATTAATATGTACAAGCACGTACTCGTCTAATCGAGACGTCCGTAATCGAACGTGATACTAACATGCAAATAGTTGCTAAAGTTAATTAACGCGCTCTATATATCTCTTTATTTGGAAAGAAAAAAATAGTTATCTTAATAATAGGTAATAAAAAATAAGAAAATAGTTAATTTTTTCACTTCGAGAATACATACGCATATTATTTTATGTTAAATTAAATCTCTAACTTCTCCGTGATTGATGTTTTGCCAAAGTTGTTGGATTTTCTCTCGACAGAGAAACTCACATGAATATAATTTTAAACTTACCCTCACAAATTACCTTGTAGAAATTTATTACCGCTATGACTGTAAAACTAATATTTATTTAGAAAAATAAAAAAAACTGTTCAACGATTATTTTAATACTCAAAATAAATATTATATCGCGAGATAATAATATATTTTTGGATAGACATATTTTAACGTAGAAATTACGATTTGCCACTATTATTCAATCATGTAAAGTAACTACAAGTTGTAAGAGTCGCATCAATTTTTATGCCGCATAAATCAGAAAAAATAAAAAGAGTGAAGATAATTTGTGCAACCACTTTGTTACGTGCCTTTACATTACATTAGTATTGTGGTATGATTTCTGCTTTTTATTGTTACTATTAACGAAACCATCATCAAGTTAGTCGATTTGTCAACGTAATAAGTAGCGCATATTTTACAGATACGTAAAATGATTATTATAAGATTTATAAAACATTTAGCGGTTATTTAACGATATATAAGTGTAATATATAAAGGATGATGAAGGATAAAAGATGGAATATAGCAAATTACGTATTCTTTAATGAGCTAACTGTCTTATATATTTCACCAGTTTAAGATATACGGCAATTTTACCATAGTATATGTATCTTTACTACAACGTTTGCATCTGCAGAGTACTAAACTTTTATCAGCGAGCTAACCTCAGCATTTTCCTCATGCATTTTTGCCACTTTTGCCTATTATTTATTAATAATACATAATGCGTAATGTTTTGAAGTGTTTTACGTAAGTAAATACTGAAAGATGTTATTAGAAAAAAGAAAGTGTTATAGTTTAGGACTTTTGTATAAAATCGTATTCCTACCCATAAGTAGCCAATCCTATGGAATATATGGTAAGATTTTTTGAAAGTTTTTTTAAGGTATAGGAAATGAAGAATTTGTTTTGCATATTATTTGGATCTTTATTTTTTATAGTAAAAGAGAGTATAAGTTTCTATTGATATAGTTTATTTGTTTTTTTAATATTGTAAAAGGTATTTGATAAATTAAATTTTTGATAATTGCGGCTCAAATACTGAAGTTACTCTATTACTTCGTAATCTTATATTTCTAACTTTGTACCCTATACTTCTAACAATAAGAATATTAATAAGAATATTTCTAAGAATGCTAATCTGTGTAGTATACTCATAGTTAATTATGCTGTTACACACACACAAATAACAAAATTTATTTTGTATTATTTGATATATGTAGACTTATCAAAGTAAATAGTAATTTAATCAGCACTGATTTAATTATGGTTTAATTTAAATATAATTTGCATATTTTTTACCTGACTGATATTACGATCAGTATTATAGTTAGCCAAAATTTTGGTTCATTAATTTCACAGCTATAATAAATTGTACATTTATATATCACGTTTAAGAGAACCGGATAATAATTATGAATATGCAATAGGAGCCGACATTACACTTTCAAGTTACGTGTATATAGGATCAATATGTCCTACTATATCACACACGTCATCTATGACGTCTACAAAAGTGCGGCAGCTCTTGCTCACAGATGAAAAGATAAACGGTATGCATCGATTTCCCGTTGTGTTGCGTACATATAAAAGTAACAAATTGGTGAAGTATGAACATTTATTGTAACTTATATAGCCTTTTCTATACCTACTTTGTAATTTTTTATTGCATTAAACATATTTCAAATAATTGTATCTTATTATACATTTTATTGCACCTGTATTGTATATCTAAATGTGCGCAATAATATTAAAAAAATATATTTTATTAGTTTTCTAACATATTTTACCAGTCTTTTATTCTTCTATAAAAAACAACTTTTATTTCTTATTATTTTGTAGTATTTTATTTTTTTAGTTGATATATGTTTATCTTCTTTTTTAATATTAGGTACCGTAAAAACAATTAGATTTGCACAAACTATCAATTAGAAGAAAAATTTGACTTTAATATCTTAGTTTTAATTTTTATTAAATACATTCTCTCATTCTCACTCTCATTTTCTCTGTTTTTCTTCTTGACGATAATTAGAAAATTATTATTGGATCATTAAATGAAACTTGAAAAATATATATATGTATATGTACACACACACACATACACATATGTCAAGTTTCATACACTTAATGACTCAATAAAAAATATATATTTTTTATTTCCTTATATATTTTATTTCTTTTTAGTCAACAGAAAATGTTTCTCTCATATTTCTTTGTGACAATATACAACTCTCTGCAATATTCAACAAAATATGTACATTAATATGTACATTAATATGTACATATTTTGTGTATGCCTCAAATGACAAACAAACGCACATGCAATCAGGATTTAAAAACATTATATAAATTTCTCTTTTTAGAAGTTCAAAACAGGTGGCGTACATTATAAAATTCTTTTATACGTATGTGTGATTTCTATAAGTGTATTTGTGCTATTATTATTTTAATATTAATGTGCAAATGCAAATTATCGAAAAGCAACAAACGATTTCAAATAGAATAGAAATATACGAATCAACTTTCTGTTTTTTTGTATATATCTTTCTAGAGCGATCTTTTTATATGTTTATCGTAAGAATTATAATATCGAGTGTAATGTATTTCTTTAAATTTTGCTTGTTATTTTGTTTAACTTCAATGGCAAATATTAAAAAAAAAGTTCAATCAGATAAAAAACATCAAATCCTTCTATATTGACTGTATATTGACTGTTAATAATTTTGTCCCGCGAGAGAAGAAAAAAGCCTCTATTTCTTTGTTTTTTTTTCACGCGTTTCACATATTTTATAAATAAAAAAGTAAGAAAATAAGCTTTTTCTTTCAGCAAGCAGCGCGCGCTTTGTCGTATCGTGTTCTACCGCTCCGTATTGCCGGAGGCATTGCCGTGAATGCGTGAATCAGCTGTTTGCCAAAGCAGCTGGAAGAGAGTGCAAACACAGAAGACATTAAAAAAGCTTTATTCTTCTCTCACAGAAATCTTATTATCGGAAGTCGTTGTACGTATACACAAGAAATAATTTTGTATTATTTTTGTATAGAGCTTAAGTGGAGGCGTCGGTGCTTTGTGGCAGCCAACAGCCTCGGGTTTCTAAAAATTACGTACTGGGTATGTCTTGATGGCCATACCCCGCCACAAGCCGACAATAGCCGACGTGACGCGCTATCGAAGTAGCGAGGACCCTTTTTTATCTTTCTCGTTGTGCAGCACTTTCCTATGAATCTTGATTGTTAAAACTTGAATACGAGAGATAAGCTAGCATGGTCGGCCATCTATTGTGCATTTGGGAAACTATCGTCCATGTGATGTGTATATATATATATATATATATATATA
>QVOA01004160.1:0-30606 GCA_014825685.1 Pseudomyrmex cubaensis | reverse complement strand
TTTTTTTTTTTTTTTTTTTTTTACTGCGAAAAAGCATCATGTATAAATTTTGCTTTACATATTTTGTACATATTAATTGCCAAAGTTTTCCTCCAAAGTCTCGAAATTAAACTATTGCCCCGGCAGTAACGAATATGATTTATTACCGTCTCTAAAGTTTGACGAGACGTCGTAATTAATTCTACGATAGTCAAGAGGTATTTCAGGCCCTTCACTAGAAACGAACGTTGCCAGGATGTTCGCTAATAGGATGCATTCATGGTTCGATGCGCAATTAAGGATAATTTGGAAAGAGTGCTCGTATCAATTCACCGGCATATTTTCCGTCGTGTCACGAAACTCGCGAATTGACGGTAAAAAGAGAGAGAGAGAGAGAGAGAGAGAGAGAAAATAAAGCGAGATAAATGAAGCGGTTTACTATCGCTCGTATAAATCGGTAACGTAATTACGCTCGGTGTTGAGAGGAGATTACAGGGTGTTACGGCTTACGTGTACGTCGAATAAAACGCGGATACGTGGCGGTTATTAGAGGAACCGGCACCGTTTTGCGTCACAAGTTGCTAATTAGTTCGCCAGATGGACAAACCGTTTTGCGGTGATATTGGCTCAGTTAGGTACTAAGTCCTCGTATATTGCCGAGCTACGAACGGACTTTAACCGACGTCGTTTGTATCTCGATTTTCACTGGTCGAGAAGAGAAAGGCGAGGGAAGAAAAAGCAGAGCGAGCATACTCGAGCACAGTTATTAGTTATTAATGCTTAATCGATAACTGCTGCAAGTAACTGCGTGTGTTTTCACCGAATCTGTATTATAAGCGACACTATGTGTGTGACCATGTCTTTTGACTGATTATAAAAATATTATAATTTCGTCTCAGGCAACGTTATTGCCACTGTCGCGATTGATTTCGAGATAACAAATACCGCGGCGTTGTATTGCGATCGATACTTCGTTTGACATCACCCGACGTTTTGTATGTCGTAAAAAAAAGTCATCTCATCTTCGGTCATCGATGTTTTGAGAATGTGCTCGGCGGCGCGACGGAGTTTCCGGACTGCGTATACGAGGAATTGCCGGTTATACGTCGTGGCCGGTCGAACCGGCTTGGAAATAGTTTCCGGAACTAATTTACTCACGAGGGTCAGCATCTCGTCGCCGCCGCCGCCGCGTCTCCTCGAATATCCTCTTTATTTCACGTTCGGGCTATCGCCCTTCGAAATCGCTGCGGTCGCGAAGAGTGAACTTCGGATGTAACACCCTCGGATCCATTCCCCGACTACGCGGACCAATATTATCTTTGATCCGACGTCGTCAACCATAGCAGTCCTCGGAGTATAGTTCGAATACCGAGAATTTCTCGCGCTGTGCCCGGCCGCGCGGAAACATATGATTACTTGCGATCGAATCACTGTGCTTAGTGTGCACCTAATATCTTTCTCTCTCTTTCTCTCAATAATTTTTCTACAATTTTGTCCGTACAAAAGGCTTCGTTATTAGGTCGCCTTAATTTGCAATTTTAATGAGAGCGATTCTCAGTTTTTTAATTCTTTAATTCAATTGTGATTTCAGGTGAAGATGTGGAACCGCGACTCCGACAAGGAGTAACCATCGAGGTACATGAAAGAAGGACATGAACTACTCGCAAGGTAAGACACTTTTCGGATATACGTTTAATGTAAAAAATATTTACGATATACTTAACTTTAATAATATTACTCAGAGGCGGCAAAGATGAAAGAGTCATCGATATTTCCGCGTGTATGTGTGTGTATATATACATACATATGTATGTATGTGTATCTATCGAATCGAATTCGCCGTAGGTTTGTCCCCGTCCGATTTCCAAGCCCCGGCGAAGTGAGCGGAAGGCGGTTCTGAAACAGTTCGGAAATTCACTCAACTAATCAAATACCGCTAAAACCGCTAAACAAGTTAGGTTAGCAATCTACGTGCTCCGAATGGCAACTCCGAACTGCTGCGGCTGCGAAGCGCGAAAACGCTCGCGACTGCCTCCGCAATCCGCACGCCGTCTTCGCTCTCTCATCCACCTACATTCCTTAACGAGAGGAAACGACTCGACGCAGACGTGTACAGATCGTCTAATCGACGGTCCGGGTCTCGCGCATTGCAGGTTTTGACTTGTGTCCGTCGCGTCATCGGTCGGTTCAATCTATATACATATATATATATATATATAAAAGCGATCAATAGACGCTTGATAGGAAACTCTTCATTTCAGACATTTGAAACGTTTAAAATCAAAAGCAATTCTAATCACGTGTTGTTTTAATTCATTAAGTTTAAGTTTTAATTCATTACAAATGCGGAGAACTACGTGTCTCAATATTCGATCTCAAACGATAGATATTTAAAAATTTATATACGACACGAAAAGTCTTAAGTTGTCTCACAGATATCTTTCTGTGAAAAATTCACCGATATATTTCACACCATCACTTCCATTTGATTTATTAAGACTAAAACTTCTATTGTTTTCAATATTAATTGAGTGAATAATCGCGTTGATATTAATAGCAATATTTCGAGTAAAATTTATATACGTGGAAGTGAAACGGACGGGGAGGAAGACATTTTAATTCTATTTATGCGCTATAGGCGTTTTCTATTTATGAATGCACGCCATGTGCGTGTACACACACTGCCGAGAATCAGATAGCCAATCAGAATATCCCGAGGGTGCGGGGACACGTGCTGCTGTCCCAGCAAAGATGTTTTCTACCCCTATTTTGTGGTCTAATTGTTCTCATATTCGACACGTCGCACGTTATCCCGTCTACCTGCCCGTGGCGGAAAAGCCACACGGGAGAGACGTACTCCTAGTAATGTCTAAGAACCTCTCTTTTCCTCTCTCTCTCTCTCTCTCTCTCCGGCCATTCACATGCAAATCTACGCTGAGTCGGCTATTAAGTTCGCTACGGATGAGCGGATCCGATATACAGAACGGGGCCACTGACTCCCGGTTGCGTCCTTTGTCGTTGGCGACGCCTCTCGCCGAGACATTTTTGTCTCGTTCGCTATTTTACGGAGAATATATACACACACACACACACATACACCTTTTCAAATGAAGAAGAGCGTACAAATTAGTCGGATCGTTAGTGAAATCCATATTAACGAGAGACGCGTCGGTTTCTCCCTTTAATGGAGAAACGCACTCGGGATTCCCATGTTAATTCCAATCCTCCCTCACGTCTTTCCGACGAAACGCACAAAGAGGAAAGTCGCGGCGGGCCCCCGTGTATTCTTTTGTTGCGGTAATACTCTCCACCAAACAAGTCCTCCTGAATATTTTAAACATATTTCACGGAACGCATAAATACCGACCGAAAGAATATTTCTTTTCTCGTCGTTGCGCGAAGAGCGGAGAAGAATGGGGTGTATATGCGCGCCGACCGAGAGTCGCGACTCGAGAAACGAAGATAAACCATCTGCATGTTTAAACCTTTAAACTACTTGACAACGTTTAAAAAGCGCGAACAAAAGAAACTGATTAGCCTCGACGTAATTGAAACGTGAAAGGGAATAATAACGAGGCGGCGAATAAGCAAATTGAATGCACAAGTGCGAGAAAAATATAAAAACCTGACATTCGCGGTTTTTACAACTTTTTCACAAGGCAATATTTCTCTCCTCGAAGATAATACCGACGCGTGATCGATGGCGCGCCTTAAATCGGTGTGTATGTATGTATGTATATACCGCGCCAACCCTCTTTCATTTGGGAAACGGTACCGTCGATTACGACTTCCTTTCGGGGGGGTTGAAAAGGAAATATAGAAAAGCGACACGTATATACACAGTCGGCCGCCGAATACAGGGCAAATAATGAATTTAGCCCGTTTTAAAGAGGTTATTGACGGAATCCATTCCCGCGCGCGCGGTCCTAAACGCATGGCCGATCGAGCGAGAGAGCCGTTTGGTCTTCCTCACCCCCTCGTGCTCTCTTTTCCTCTTCCCTCCGTTTAACGTAATTACGAATCTCGTTCTCCGTTTCGGTCAAAGAGGATCGGAATATATTTCCATTTCGCAATATTTTCTCTTCCCCGCGTGTACGCGCGCGCGCGCGTCAGGTCGATATTTATTCAGACGTTCGCCCGCACCGTTCGTCGAACGAATATCCGCCGTAAACCAACGTTAGTGTCAAGAGTTATCGCATAACGTCGGTCCCGACGAGTATCGCGTTCGCGCGCGGGGGCTACCATTTCATCCAATTTGCAGCACTACACAGAGTGCATTGAATGGATTGCGTCGTAACGCGCGGCGGTTATCGATGTAAATTCACGGAGGAATTGTTCCGAACCGTCCAGAGCGAGATTATGCACTTGTTTATTGCGATAAATAGCGCGGATAAAACTATACGCGAAAACATCGCGGAATAAAATGTAAAATAAATATTCCGATAGGATAAAATATATATATGTATATTTATTCGGAGGGCGCATGTAAAGATATTTTGCTCTGTGAAGAAACATTTGCAGAATTTACGATTTTTAACGAGGTCTCTTCGTTTCTTCAATTTTGACGTAACGTCGGAATATTTCGGGAGTTACGGGAATGCGAACGAAGTGTCTCCGCGCAGAAGAATAAAAACTGCAATATTTTCTTCTGCAATTTTCTTCTTGTCTGAGAAATTGGCGATAATCCACCGCGTCGCGTCGCGTCTTACGAATTAACTCTCGATGCAAGCTCGTCCTCCCTGGGGAGGAGGTGCGCGCGAGTCAGACAGCAGGAAAGAAACGCCGCCGCCCTCTTCATCCGCCAACCATCCGGCTTATATATTGTAAATACCACGTAATCTGATGACCTCCCGGCGACGGTCCCTTCATTACCGGCGCGGGTGCCATTGTTCCGTAGGTATAATTGAATTCCCAAGGCAGCCGCTGCCGCCAGCTAACCCTCATCCTCTCGACATCAGCGATCCGAGAGAACCGCCGATTCCACGTTGGAACTCTACGAGACCCTGATTTACCCCATTCAGTCGGGAATAATGCGATATCTCGTCCCCCGAAAGCCACGTCGAACCTCACTTGAAAGGAGAGATAGAGAGGGAGGAGAGGAGATGGGGAGAGAGAGAGAGAGAGAACGAGGAGGTCATTTGGGCAGGAGCGGGTTAGTCTAAGCTCGTACACGATTCCGAATGTCCATCCGTTCGCCGCCAAAGTCTTCCGCTCGTCTCCGCCGAATGTCGCTTCCCCACTTTGAGAGCGCACGAGCGCCAACAATGGATTCTATCGATGCGCTCGGGAATTGGTCGATAATTCGAAACTGAACGCGCGGCTCCACCGAGTTGTGTGTTCCGCGTAATTTCAGCTCCGGGCATGGAGATTGTCGGAATTGCTCTCTGAACCATACAAATTTAATACGAAATCAGCTCGCACGTAAGGCACGCGCACCACCGGCGCTCTGCCTCTCTCTCTCTCGTGTAATATAGGTAAGTTAATAAATATCGCATTCGCGGATATTTTCGTCATAAGCGCGCACAGAAGTGTGTTTCTCGAATTTATCGTATTTTTCTTACGCGCGTATATTTTTCGACTAATTTACGGTGCAGTTTTTTCCCTCCTGATAATTCCGAGCCAGCCAACGGGTTTTTTTTTTTTTTTTTTTCAAAGTTCAAACAATCGGGAGCACAGCTTTTACGGCATGCCTTTGAAGCGCGAGCCACAAAGGCGAAAATAAATCACGTTTCATAATTAACAAGTTCGGTTTTTTAATCCGCTTCGTAAAATGATATTAGTGTTGCTCCAGTGATGTTCGTTGTGTTACATAATATAAATTTTTGCGGATGGCAGCTAGCGATCGTTCTTAATGGTCTCTTAAGTGTCAGAGCGATCGTCTCGCTAGGTGAATTACTAGTTTTACTTGCGCTAAAGTATATTTCCGCTGATATTTCCTTTCCAAGAGGTCAATAATTCCGCTCAACTGTCTCTCGATATCAGACTTTTAACCGCGTGAACTGCGCGCACACGCTCCGCAGAACACACACATGCATCGCAATAAATATTTGACTTTGACGTTAACATATTAAAATTATCATCAAGCTCTCTCTCTCTTTCTCTCTCTCTCTTTCTCTCTCTCTCTTTCTCTCTCTCTCTTTCTCTCTCTCAAAGCTCAACTTTTCGATCTGATATTACACGTATAAATATATAAACCTCACATGCATAAAAGTCATAAATTCATAAGTGAGTAGTATTCCGTTGAATATTTTATTTCTCTTTTTTTAGAAAAAAAAAAAAATATGTCTACATGTTAAACTAAAATTTTATTTTCCAATTTAAGTCGATCGCGATGAGTTTTAAATTTCTAGCCCGATTGATCTAAAGAGAAATTGAAATGTTAGTCTCGACAGTGAGCTCGTGAAATTTTCGAGGATCCCTCTCGTGTTTCCGTGCGCTCCATCCGCACGGTCAATCATCGCGAATTAGACGATCGACATCATCGTCATTCGTCACGATGCGCCGACTGTCAGAAGAGAAGATGGTAACAAAGCACGTAACATGTCTGGCCGGCGAAACATCGCCGCGGCCAGCGTTCGCTAATCGTAAGCATCGGGAGGCCCCGTCGCGGTATTTTCAGAGACGGGGGATCATCCACGGTATCCTGAATGTTATCCGGTCTGTCGCGTTCGCCGTTCCAGAAACCCTGTCGGTGACTATGAATAACAATGTCGATAATGCGTCGACGTCGCCGCACGCGTTGTCCGTAATTAACGCTCGTCAGAGAGGTGGTCGCTTTTTCTCTATGCGTCGTCGCGTCTCCGATGTTACGGTATGATCTTGACGCCGGGGGTGCCTTTACGTCCATTTTACGGCAACGGACACTGACGGACCGTACGTGTCCCTCGAATTCCCGCACGACCAACTAACTCCGTAGTAATGTATTCGCTCTCACCCTCCCCCTCTCTCTCTCTCTCTCTTTCTCTCTTCTACGTCACCATAGAAACACAACGCGGAAAGCTCGACCTAAATCAAGAGCTCTTATGCGCAACATCACAAAGAGACGTAGAGTTATATACGTATAACAATGTTCACTTCTCTTCCTCTTTCGCGCAAATATTGTACACTTCAATATCTATTTTAATATTATTTACGAGCAAACACAATATGCATTAAACGCGTCAACTTGGCACAAAATATATATACAATTTCTACACTCGTTTGATCGTAATTCAATAATTTCGCGATATTAAATTAACCGCCATTATAATTCCTTTCAAACTTGCCTTTTACAATTGCGCGAACCGATCATTTGTGCGGAAGGTGTACACATACACACACACACACGCACGCACATACAGATGCTCCGTACGCATAAACACAACGGCGACGCTGCAGGTGCCCTGTCACGGTCATGACTGATGACCGACATTACGATTTGTCAATAACAATTGTCCCGGGCATAACCGCCCCGCGCGCAAACTGCAACTGATGGCTAACATCGATTGTCCACGTCGACGTAACTGTCCGCCACCCGGAGTGACCCATAACGCATCCGCACCAAAAATCTGCCGCGGACAGCCGGGCGCGAAAACGGATTCGGCCCCGGCAACGTTGTCGCGGCCGGGATGTACCGTGCGACGACGTCCATGCGAACACACGCGACCGATCATTTTGCAGCACTGCCAATTTTTGTGTATTTTTTCCTCCCCCCGGTTCGTTTTTTTTTTTTTGTTTTTTTTTTCCTAACAATCGAGGGTCAATCCGCGCGTCAACTCGCCCGCCGCTCAACTGCGTTGAAACGAAAGCTATTGTTCCGTTGGGAAATAACGGGGTTTTTTGTTTATAGTGAAGTGTCTTCTCTCTCGCGACACAGACTGAACGCGATTTAACATAATCAAAAATTGCTCCGGCTTTGCGCGCGAGTTCGTAGAAATCGACGAGGCGCTGTCATTCAATGACACATCAGAATATAAATAATAAAAAAAAAGCCAATACTCGTGCATTAAAAAAACAAAAAAGACAACCTTATTGTAAAACTCGTGAAAGCGGATAACGGTCGAAAATGTCGGCGTTACCGTCGTTTCCAGCACGCATCTCGAGCGCGGAAAATCCCGTGAGATTTTTTCCTCGGCCACTCGACCGCCCCGTTCTCAACGAGCAGAAGGAAGTGGATGTAGGAAATTCAATTTGATCGCCGACACGATTTTCGATTGGCAGACAGCTCGAGAACACGTGTGTGTCTGCGACGAAGGTAGAGAGAGAGAGAGAGAGAGAGAAAATGAACGGGACCGAGTCTGTAACGAGTCGCATTGTGCGACTGAGGAGATCTTTCTCATCTCCCTCGGTATACTCTCCTCCTCTCTCTCTTTCTCTTTCTCGCTTTCGTTTTATTTCTCGTGGCGGATTTATCGTCTGTTCGCTCTCTCGCGGATGTACGCAGCCTCGCCAAGGCGAGCGCTTCCCAGAAGAAACGGTCAGTGTCCCTCCGTGCACTATTTTTCTTTCTCTGTTTGATTTACAGGCGCTCCGAAGACTTATGCGCGCGCGCTTGAATTCTTTATTCGAGGCATTAAAACCTAAAAGACGCGATAATAGAAGTAGGAGAGAATTCAATTGAGAAATTGATACGCACGAGATATATACGCACTTCGGCCTGTGAGAGTGTAACACTTCTAAATGTTTGATTTAAACACAATGGAAAGTTTACTTGTTGCTATATTTACCGCGTGTTTTCACAATTCTCATGCTAAAACTCGCGCTATTTATTTACTCTGATACGTGCTCGTATCGTTTCGTTTTGAAATCTGTTCTGAACGCAAACACTACGGAAAAGAACTGACTGGCTCGGCGAGGGAAAAAAAAAACGATATCATCCAAGTAGAAGCCGTTGTGGTTTAAACGGCCACGTAGTCCGTTTCGATTCAGACCGCGTGAAGTTTAAATGAACCTGCAAGGACCGCGCGGCGATTCGTACGTCTCGGAAGCGAAACGGACAGACAACGTAGGCGAGCCTGTATCTGGTGGAGGTTAACGTTCACCAGACCCGAGCTGAAGAGGCCCCCCGAGTACCGGAGGCGTGCTCGAGGGCCTCTATTGAATTAACTCCATTCACCAAATTGCTCTCGCATTATGCCGGATCACGCCTGAGCTAATCTCCTGAGCGCACAATCTCTCTGTCACAAACGACGGCGTCACCGAAGACGACGTTGTATAGTTGACGATTGAGATTCGCGTCCGCTCACTGCAGTAATGCGCGATGCACTGTGTGTGTGTGTGTGTCCCTCTCTCTCTTTCTCTCTTTCTTTGTGACTTATCAAAGCTAGTTTTTTTTTGCAGAAGAAACGTCTTTCGCGCGTCCTTTAAACATTTTCTTCGCCGAGGATTCGGTTCAGCCGCCGTGTCGTCTTGTTCGTTGTCGAAGAAGAATATCGGAATATCGGAAAATTTAATTGTGCCGAAGTATTGGATTTCCAGCGAGAGAGAGAGAGAGAAAGAAAGGGGGGAAGAAAGAAGCAAAGAGGAGAAAGACGTTATACCGTTGATTGGTTAAGAGAAGTAACCGATAAAATTAGGCAAAAAGCCTTTTGTTCCTTTTGTTGACTATAAGCGGTGTAGTACCACTCTCGCGTGCATTTCGAACCAATAATTGGTAGTAGCGCATCGATTGCGTTAGTAAAATATTAATTGGTCGCTTAAAACAATATAGCAACGAAGAAGAAACGTGAGAGAGAGAGGCAACTATTATACTAGCGTAGCAACTTGGAACAAGAAAGTCCGAGAAAATCTTCTTTCGCAAATGATCTCGTTGTTACCCTCCTCCCCCTATTGTCCCCTCGCCACTCTAACGGGCATCTTTGGGATGGCACCGTTGAAAGAGTTTCCGCGAAATACCGCCATGTCGGGCGGAAGGATCCTTCGAGGGTTTTTCTCCAAGCAAGTCTGACGAGAAGTTAGTGTTATTACCGTCATTGGGGGTGTCCAGAAAGCGTCTCTTATGTGCGGCCCTTAATTTACCCGAAAGCCCGTCCAGCAATTCTCGGCGAATTTAGAGCTCCTCGGCCTAAAACTTACGATCACACGTTTGTGGATCGCACGCGAATCTTTTTCTCTTTTTGTCGAAAACGATATCATAACAGTAACGACGTCTTCTTAACAGTCGCCTGGTCATGCCGCGTACACACGCGGAATGCTACTACGTGTATACGTTCTCGCTCGCGGTGAGACGCGCGATGTAACTCTGATAACGTCGACGCTCATGTAAATCTCAATGAAATCGTTGGAAAAGACGCATTGGAACGTACTTTATTAGACAGCAAACATATATACGGGCGTAAGGATCTTATATTTATCTGCCAGTTCGTAAATAGCGCGCAGTTAAAGTTCGTAATGAAATCTAAATGGCGACTCTCTCTGTGTGTTGCCCGAGGCCAACGGCAATTCCAACGGTAGCGCCGACCACTCGGCGGCAGGTAACGTTACGAGGGGCTCTCTTATCGAGCGCACGCCCTGAGTGCAGGTGACTAATCCATCCTTTCTGCCCGCTCACTGGTGCAGCAACGCACCCCGCGGACTTACAGATTAATCTTCCATAGCGAACGGCGCGTCAAGAACGGGACATAATTAATGAACGTAATTAGACGGATAATATGCTATAATGTAACAATTTTTTTTTTTTTTGTTTGTCTGAAAGAAACGGAGGAAAGAATATGTAACACCCGTGAAAACTACGCGTGAAATGAGAAAAGAGTAAATTACATTTCGATGTGTATGTAAATAAGTAATAATAGCGCGGATCACACATTTTTATTTTAAACTCAATTAAAAAATTTAATTACCAACTTTAATTATAAAAGTGTGTTGAAACACACTTTTATTTTATTTTAGTTTTATATCAAATTAATTTTTTTTGTTTTCAAAGTAATATTTTTTCAAATAAAAAACGTACAGTTATATTGAAGCACAAATTTGAAACAAACGTGATTTGTATTACGTACCGGAATAATTATTTTACACGTAAGTAAAATGTAATGATTCGCACATAATAGCGATGAAATAATATTTTATACGGTTGAATATATATTCGAATAAATTCTTTTTGCATTACGCGAGAGCGCTCTTTATTTATCTTTATCCTTTTAGTCGTGTATATTCACGACTTTTATATATTGAGTTTCGAATTTTGTTCGCACTTGCACGTTTTCTCTGGTTCTTACGCCAGTGTGGCTTTAGCACTCATTACACTCTGGCAACCGCTGCCTTAATTTCTCTTTGCCACGTACCCTTTCTCGCGGAAGCCGACCTTTCTGGCCGCTTGACCATTATTTACACCTACTCTCTCCGCCCTCCCTCGTTCTCAGGCTCGATTGTATCCCTTGAGCAAATAAATGACCTCGTGATTTTTAATTGGACCTAACCGCGAAATTGGGAGTCCGCGGATAATAAGCGGCCAGCTGAACGAATAAAACCAGCGGTAAGAAGTTTAATGAGAATGATTTATTCGTTTGTGCAAAAAAATTAGGCGTTATTTATGTACAGAGCTTGTTATTAAGCTGCGGACTATTAATTTGGAATCATAAAAATGTTTTAATAACCGAAACCGAGATATAAAGTGATGCAAATAAAAAAAAAAACAAAAAAACAAAAAAAACAAAAACGAAACACACATACGTCTGTTTTTCTAATGACAAAATTAACGACGAAAAATAACACGGGACGAGCGACAGAGGGAACATTAAATGAAGACATCAATATGTATATAAGGAAGCGTTATATTCCGTTTGATATCCGCGTGTGTCTAGGCCATTAAATCCCCGTACAGACGCGTCCGGGACTACTCGCGCAAGAGCGGCACGTAAAACGGACTCGTAACTCGCATTTTTTACAATCTGCCAATGGAACTATTCAAAGCACATTTGGCGATGCTCCCCACGTGTCTGAATCATCGCAATAAAATCGAACGTGACGGGGTGGCCTTTGCATGACGTGCGTCTGGATAGGATTCGGCGTCGGGCACTTCCACTCTCTGATGTGTATGCGTGTGTGTGTGTGTGTGTAAAAGAGAGAGAGAGAGAGATGTGTGTGTGTGTGTGAGAGAGAGAGAGAGAGAGAGAGAGAGAGAGAGAGAGAGAGAGAGAGAGAGAGAGAGCGACTGGGTTCATTTCGCATGTGTTACTCGAGCGAGCCAACTAGCGGCCGGGTCAATGAGGAATGTTAAGTGTACATCTCGCGCAATCACGCTACGCCGAGCAAGAAGTCCGACCTAGTTTCGCCATCGGTTTTCGAGGGTGTTCGTGCGTGTTCGTGCACTGCTGCGCACTCCTTTGCTCCAAAGATACGGAGAGGAAACGAAGGAAACTACGTCCCGCACACACACGTGCCGCGGAAACGTAACCGAAGTCTTATATACCCGCGCCTCGTTCCATCCCCCGTAGTATTCCGCTACTTACGAGCACGCTAATTACCCAAAGGAATTCGCCGACGTTCGTTCCTTCCGCGTATCTAAAGACCTCTCTTAAGCGTTATCAGCTTTCGCGAATTTAGTAGTCGTCGTATTCCACGGTAGAGGAGGACTTTATCACGTCGTTAATGTAATAATAAAAAGGAGGGCATTATCTCGCGAGAATCCGCGTAATACGTGTATGAGAATAAATCGAAGAGAATGGGGGGGGGGAAAAAAAAATAGAACAGTTTCGGTTTTCACAAAAATACAACGAATACTTTCAGTTTATCTATCCATTAAAAGCGTCTGCATGTAAATGTAAAACGTGACGGTATACTTGTTTTGTAAATTTTTTATTCGGATCGATACTCTCTCAACACAGAATCCATAAAGCCGATTAACGTTCGATAGAAACGGGGGCGCGCGCGCGCGTTTCTCGTTTCGGCAATTTGAATTTCCAACGAAAGTGTGGGATACCAATAAAGACACTGAATCGGCGCCAGATTGCAACTGTTTGCCGGGGACTCAAATTACGAAAGACAAATCAGTCGCAAATCTCGCCGGCTCGTTTATTTACTCGGCGATTTCAACAAATGAACCGGTCAAAATCGATCTACAAAAGCGTTTCGTTTTCCAGTTCGCATCGATAATGACACTTCGGTGTCGCTGCGTCAACTACGATTAATTGATTCGCGCACTAGTCGTGCCCCGCCTATTATAACGCCGCGGATTCACGCACAACGCGGATTTGTTGTGAATTGGGTCACGCTTGGCACATTCAAACCCTCCCCTCCGCCTTTTCTATACGATTTAATTATATAGACGAAGAGAACGGGAAATAGAGAAAGTAGCGACTCGATGCGTTAAGCTCTTTCAGCTTGGCTTGTAATACCCACGTTCTGTTATTTGTTCCGAATCAATTATTGAGAGGAAATCTCGCTTGCAAGTTCACGCTCGCTACTGAACATTGTCTATTACCAGGCTGGTAGATTTTTATTTTACCGTTCGTGAATGTACAGCGAGCGATGGAAAGCGATCAGTTACTTGATGAAAATTATTATTAAATCATCGTCACTTTAAAACGACAATAAACTTCTATGACGACTAAATAATACGCGATCTCTTGTATAAAAAATACATATTATTAATGCGAGCCGTCAGTTTGCTTTTAAATTGCACAAAAGAGGCGCTGCCACCGAATGTGTGTGGTGCTTATGCCGCAACTTAGACTTGCCGCGTCTAGTTGCAACCGCGTTAAGTGTGCAAAAACATGGCGTGTCTTACGAAAGCCCGCGTGACGCATCATCGCCTCGGAAGATCAATAGACGCTGAAAATCCGATGCAATCTCTCTCTTTCTCGCGCACGTGAGCGTGCACCAGCAGATTGCTCGATGTTTACCAGTGGTAAGACAATTCAATTTTACGCTCGCGGATTACGGCGCTTCCTTTAAATTCGACGTTTGTTATTTCTGCTGGTTAGGCGGGGGCGAATCTCTTCGTGCTTTAGGAAAATACCGCGAAAAGAGAGAGACAGAGAGAGAGAGAGAGAGAGAGAGAGAAGGAAAGAAAGAAAAAAGTCTGGGAAAGCGATGATGTGAGCGTTTCCACTGACCCAAATCCGCACATCCCGAGTCGCTGCCGCGCGACTTATAAGATGGAGGAAGCGACCGGGAGCGAGTGTAACGTTCGGTGGTACACACTCCGGCAATCTGCATATCGATTTCCACAGGAAAATGCGTTATTCATGGGAAACGCAGAGTCGTACGTCGCGGAAAACAGAGAGTGATCCGCGCGATGCGCCGAGCCCATTTGAATCGAGAGTCGACTGCGACACGCCATCTTCTCTCAACAGAAAAAGTTAAAAAGGAAAAGAAACTGACGGAAAAGAGGAGAGAAGATATCGGAGGGAAGAGCTTGGAAGAGAGGCTGTGACGGTAGGCTATACGTGGGGGGGAATACAACGGGGGATGGATAGGTTCCGCTAAGTCGTCGCTGATTTTTTTCTTCTTTGCGTTGTCTGAAAAAGATGTCGGCTGAGATATGTCGGCGTGATCCATCTTGTCGCCGACGATACTGCGAGTATCGAACACACGTTTGTACTTATATAAAGCGCATGGGGGAAAGAGGGAGAAATATATGTATTCTTGATAAAATAAAAAAAACAAAAACAGTCGACGACCATTTTCTATAATTATAATAATAATTTAATAATAATAAGAAATGAATACGGTCATAAGGGCCGCTTTTGCAGGATGTTGTGCAGAAATATAATTATGAATACATATATATGTGTTCACATGTAAATTTTTACACGTGAGTTTTGGAAAGCAGTTGTTCTGCACAACATCCTGCAAAAGCGGCTCTTATGACCGTATTCATTTCTTAATAATAATAATTATAATAATAATAAAGATAACTAATATATTATATTATAATAATTATAATAATAATAAAGATAAATGCTCCTTTCTTGGTCGTATTATCGCGCCAAACGTAAAGAATATTTAATAAACGTCTATTACCGGTACAGCGAATCTTTTCAGCGGCGAGAGAAGTCATTCACATCCACTTTTGCGAGTTTCCGTCAAAATATGTGAAAGGCAGTTCCGCTGGTGCGCGTCATATGCCACCCGTATATAAAAGAAATAAAGAAGAGCGTGCGACCGCCCGCGGCAAGTTCGCGCAAAAGCGCGGGGGAACGGGCTATTCGGTCTGAATGCGCTTATTATAAGCGTCATTTGTTATCTCTTTAAAAATAGCGACGACGGAGCGCGCGCGGACGGAAAGAGAAAGAGAGAGAAAGCGGATGCTAGCTAGCGGGACGATTTATCAGCGAGTCTGGAGACAGGGTCAGTCATCCACATCACGGGGGTTATACTCTCGTGGGTTACGCCGGAGTTAAAATCCCGCAGCCTCATCTGGATACAGAACCTTTGCGCCATATACGCGATAGACCCTTCCCGCGAGTCACCTGTCTCTCGCTCACGGCTCGTCCAGATAACAACCCAGATGAAATTTCATTCGCGCTGAAGAGGAACTGCGGGAAAGAGGTTACGGGCGAACGAGATTACCTCCGCCTTTGCTGCCGTCGACACACACACTTTAAATCACCGAACGGAAAAGGAAAATAAAATTTTGATCTCTCGTGGCACGGACGATTGAGCAACACCGAAATAACAAATTTACGCGCGCGAGACTGTTCAGTTCTTAGTCACACAATCGAGCGGACACGCCGCAAAGCGAGAGCAATTCTGTGTGAATTGCTCGGATTTTTTTTTTACAGATAAATATGTTGATACTGAAAAAGAATAAAAGATACGGTTAGTATAAAAACCTTACCTTTTATTGTCAAAAATTTACTGCAAAATTACATAGCGATCAGTTGTCAAATTGAACGCGGAAAAAAAAAGGTTTAATCAGTAATACAAAAGGAGACTCTCCGTGCGTCGCATGAATATTTATTTCCGCGTATAAATCCCTCTCTGTGCGGCGTTATTTCGCGACTGAAAAATGTCGATACGCCGACATAATAAATTTCATACTGGCGTATTGCTTTAATGCGAATATACCTCAAAATGTACACATATATCATTTCGACTTGTATTTTTTTTACTTTTTTTTTTTTAACGTGCTTAAGTGATCTCGTAAAATCCGACTTACGACTATCACACACGCCCGACATTCCTTGCGTCAGCGAATCAAGGCAAAGGATTATATTTATTAATCAAAATTCCGAGGATATGCAGAACTCATGATAGCCAATTAGTCCGATGCCTGGCGTCGAATCGAATCAATTTGATTCCCCGTCGCGCGCTTCCGCGGGTAAAGTACGTCGGCACGATAGGTGGATACGGCAAAATTTCAGGGGTAGCGAAAACCCATTACCACGGAGAGAGGAGTTGGTGTGGGATAAGGTAAGGAGCATTACGAGATGATATTAGAGCGTCGGTCCATTCCCTACTCTCTCCCTCTCTCTCTCTCTCTATTGCCTCCTTCCTTCCCCTACGGCCGATCCTATCCGCTTAATAGATTCAGCGATATTATTGAATTAGCGCGGTTGAACGAAGCCTGGCTACTTAGACGCGTTAACGGGAAGATCGACGAGAAAGATGGTCAAAGAGGAAGTGAGGGCGAGAGGGCGGACGGTCCACGAATCGAAACGGCAGTCCGATATTACCCTTCTAGACCGCACTATCCTCAGGGGCATAACTCCTTGAATTTCCATCGGACCGCGAAACGCAAACGAGAAAGTAGGAGAAAGAAAAAGGTGCACGAGAAGAACAGCCACGGAACGTAAAAACTTATGTAACTTCGGTTTTCTATATTGTGCGAAGATATTACGCGGAGAATATTCAATTGTGAGAATTAAATTAGTTTTTCAAAAAGAAATCTTTTTTTTTATCGAAATATATTAGGAGGAATTAACACACTATCGAGAATTTTATTAGAGACGATACAAAAACATAAATATTAGAACAAAAATTTTTGCTTTATTCTTTTTACGCTTTTCTGGGAGTTGTTTTTTCTTAAATAAAATTTGCGCGCGCGCGTGGTATAAACTATATATATATATATTTTCTAATTTTATTCCAAAAATGTTATTCGGTGAATGAGAACGTATGGGAAATGTCATGAGTGTAAAGTTTGACTAAAGTGAGAGACGCGCGGCGGTAACCTGAGAAACTATTTTCCGCGCAAGAAGTAAGAGAAGCAACCCTTGGGCGAGCAGATGAATCTACCTGTACGCGAGGCGCAGAGTGCCACTTCGTCATTGCCTTACGGTAACGGTTATGCTTTGAGAAAGTTTACCAGTTTGCCACTATCTATCTACCTCGCTCTCGCACGACGGATCCTTTTACTCGTCTCAGCGTTATCATCCGCCCGCGCCTTTCTCACTTTTTCCCCTCACGGGCTACTTTCAACCCTCTCTGTGTGGCGCGTCATCTTCCCGCTAAGAGTCAAGTTGTGCAAGAAAGCACCACTAGCCCGCCGCCACCAGTCCCGCGCATTGCTTCATCCCTCCCCGTCCGACATCAAACGCCGTTTTCCGCAAAAATGTAAAACGTCTAATTTGAATCCATAAAGCTCGCGAAAACACAAAAAAGACGCATTGAGATCGTAGAAAATAATTAGATTTTGTAATTGTTCGTTATAAAACGAATATAAAATTATTTCTCGATTTTGAAACAATATTTTGTATTAAAAGACATGTATTTTGTATTTCAATTATATACACGTGCATATACTATAAATTTCAGTTCTACGCGCACACGTGCGCGCGAAGATATTCTGGTCATCTTTTTCTCGTCATGACGTTTACAAGTCAGTAAGGTCTGAGAGAATCTCGCTCACGTCAACCCGGATTTTCCGGCTGTCCTTTCGTCTTGAAAGACCGCCTCGGCCCGTCACTTAATAATCTTTATTCCCTAATTCCACAGGATACGTAAAGTCGGGCAGTTAAGTCGCCCGGATTAGATCATGATCGGGGAACACGAAGACGAGGGTCTTCGCCCGTTTCCTCGTTCGGAACGAAAAGCAAAAGAAAGGAGCTCCTTGTGTGAACAAGGTTTATATAAATTCAAACTCTCTCTTTCTCTCTCTTCTCTTCTCGCGCGGAGATACTTTTCGAGATTAAAATATATAATCCGTCACTCTCTCGAACAGTTTTCTGTTTTATATCTCGCGGACATCTGTGTGTCTACTAATAGATATTATTATTGATTTATATAAAACGTCGAGATTAAAATGTCGCAGAGAAATTACTTCGCAATATCAAATAATCGATTAAGACTCGTAGAAATTTCTCAACGCTTTTTGCAATTCTGCGCATTTCGAGCATTTAAAGAACCAACAATTTGGAAAAACCATCCCGATATATTCTTTCGTCGTCCCGATATCTTTTTCTCTTCGAGATTCTTATCGAAAGAATAAAGTGAAGTTTTGGAAGGGTTCCTCGCAATTGCAAGAAGAAGGTTGGATTATCTCCTCGAGCTGAACCGATCTCGTTCGCGCAACGACCGTTTCACCGTCGGATTGTCAATCTCCTGACACGCACCCTTTCCCTCTCCGCAGTCGCTCTGGCGAAATAGTTAGCTCGATTTTGCTTCGTGGAAAGACCCCTTCGAGAATCCATCCCTTCGGGGGCCTCGCGGGCGACATCTGGGCGCGTGAGCTCGCGCCACGACGACGGAGAGAGAATCGGCACCGCTAATAATTACCACCCTCGAAATTCTCTTGCTCGAAGACACCCCACGGACCATTTCTCGCGTGGCTAAGCACGCGATTTCGAAAGCCAGGCGCCGTAGGCCGTATCCGCTACGCGCCACGCTGAAATATCCCGCCTCGAGGCAGGAGTGTCGGCGGGAGTGACGTCGAATGAAATCGAGGGGATGAAATCGTTTGTCACGTCATTTCATTTGTTACTCTCGCTCTCGAGTCGTCTTCGTAGATAGCGTTCTTGCGTCGTAATTTATAGCGCGTGGACAAAAAGAAAAAAAACCTGATCCCCATTTGCTTCGCGTCGGTCTACGTGATTGCCGTTTTTCTCGTTTGCGAATGTACGCGAGTTTTACGCGAATCGAGTTTATATTCGTGCGATATATTGTGTTGATTTTTTTCAATCAGAGGTCCTTTGTGATAAGTAATCCAATCCTCTTCTAAAAATATCGCCACAACGTTTTGACCTAAAAGCGTTCGAAATTCTCTCTCTAGTAAAAAAATATTAAAAATATTAATTTTTTTCTCGATTCAAAGTTTAATCTATACAATTTGTCTATATTTTCTGGTGTACGTTTCTGCCACGCACACCACGTAATGCGAGAAATTTCCGCAATACGAGAATGCAGCGAATATATACGCGATCGCAATTTGCGGAATGGTTCACTTTAACTTGCAATGTTTTCGTCTCTCTTAATTCCACAAATTTATTCAGTAACAAACTTTCATCTTCGAAGGCATCGAAGCGGAATAACCCGCTTATAGCGGCGCGAAGGAACGCAACTCTCCTTGTGTATTGTCGAGTTAAAATGTACATATCGTACGTTCTCCCACCCTCCTCGAAATGTGTCGTGTTATAAGAGATCGTTTCAGCGTCCCGCAGATTGGCTATTAAAATCTTCCATACGAGGTGCCTCGAGAATACACTCTCGCCTTCGCGAAATCCCCTAACACCACTGCCGACAACGTGAAGGGTTGTTTCCAATTTTCCTAAATTACGCGCGCGCTGCGATATATGTACGTACGTCTACGTGTGTAGTCGCGTATGTGTATGTATAAACGAGAAAATTCGTTTTCTCATTCCTTTCTTTTTGATTAGTTGTATCGAATTTGAAGCCATCGTAGATTGCGAAAGAACTGAGCTATCCATCGCGCTAAAAAGCGATCTTTTTCATCTTTCACGATGATTCTCTCACCCGTTAATGGCGACATAAGGCTTAACTTTTCACTTCTATGTGTCCATGTTTTATCGATTCCGTTTTTCAAAATATATGCATCGTTTGCTTTCGTTTTTTTTTTTTACACTTCGCTATTTTCCGGCGTGTTGCGTTGAAGATTGTTTCTTCTTGTTCGCTCAAAGCGCCATTCCGAAACAATCGGGTCAATTTTACGCTCAATTAATTAGGAGACCCTTGCATACCTAATCAGTGCTATCTTCATCGACAAACTAATTACATTTTTGTTACGACGAAAGGAACAGGGATTCGATGCTTCGTCGCGTCGGTTATATAGCGCGCGCGTGTGCGCATGACTTGAAGGGGATTCTCATGAATACAATAATAGTACCTAGGCCAATCCCTCGGGCAATAAGCCGCCACGAGACAGCTTTTAATGAGGAGTATTGACTGCAGACGAGGAGATTTCTCTCGCAGAAATTAGGTCGCCGAGCGAAGTCTTTATTGACATCGAAAATATTGAACCGATCGATGAAATTCTCGCGTAATGATATCTTTGTTGCAAAAATACATTTTCATCTAGTATAATCTATAAAGCAAATACGCGGCGCAATGAAAATTACTATTTCGGTATCACTAATTTCGTTTCAATTTGTTTGATTCAAACTGTGACGTATTTTTTATTTATTTAGATCTTGCGGATTAGAATATCCTTCTATATGTTACATTTTGCTATTTCCAAGCTAATTGAATAAAATTGACAAAATTGGAATAATATTGTGATATTATATTAATAGAACATGCAATAACCCGCGTTAACAGAAACATGTCATTTGATGAACATAAATATTGTAACTAACAATGATATTTTATTCGGTAATCAAATAGGATTTTACACAGAGTAGTTGTCGCGCGTTTATATCTCCTGATAGCTTTTGAAAATAGATTGTCGAAATTCTATTTTCCAATTCTATTTTCCAGGTCGCAGAATTTCATTATGTACATTTGTTACGTCGAGCTAAATTAATAATTTAACGCAAATGTATAGTTTATTGAAAAATAAGAAAATCGGGAAGAAGTATAATATATAAGAGAGAACTCATATATATATATATATGCGATACATCTTATTACGGGGACAATTTAAGGATAACTCGATTTTGACAGTGACGGGATATTGACGCTGACGAACTGGGAACTCTTTTCAGCTGAAAAGAAAAGAAGTTGACTGAAAAATCCAATTAGTCTCGCTCATCCTATCCCTCGATGCCGACTCGCACACCTCTCCCCTCTTTCTCTCTCTCTCTCTTCCTCTCTTTTTCTATAAGAGCAGTATAATTACATTTATTGCACCCAAGAAAGTTGTACCTGACTTTGCCAGTGTCTTACTTTCATTGGCCTCGAAACGAACTTTTGCGAATTTATTGAGAGTAAATCGTATTTAGCTTACAAAAAAAAAAAAAAAATAACAGCTTTAACTTCCTCACGAACTGTAACACAAAGTCGGCTGTCGTTGCAATTTACGAATTCCGAAATTTCAAACCTACAGATTCTGTTCGCGCACTTCTCGAACGTTGTATCGAAATAGGAGCTTGTTATCTATATTTTCTGGAGATTTTGCACCGTGTTCGAAAAATTTTTCCGTAGATCGCGATAACACGTTACAAATCGACGAAACGAAAATCAAAATACGGAGAAGGAGAGGAGAGAGGAGATGTGATCGTAAAACCGATGAATCTTGGGGAATAGCCTATCAGAATATCTGCCATGGCAACTTAGCATTAAGTATTCGCTGTTTGCATATTAATTGTTCATTATGTCAGCCGGAGCCCCTGACATCGTTACACGTAAGCGAAAGGAGCTTATTTGGTCGGGGCGCGAGCACGACCGTGTAACGATCGAGCCCGCGATCGAGCGGTTCATGATTGTTCATTTCTTGTTCCCCCTTCCCGCTATATACGCGCGCGCACAGCCATCCCGGGAGCGATGTATGCAGATTTTTTTAATCGTCTCTATTATACGAAGAGAGAAAGAGAGAGAGAGGGAGAAAAAAACAGAGAGAGAGAGAGAGCTGCCTAGACTCGGGGATTGACACCGTTGGAATTCGGATAAAAATCAGTAGGGCTCGATTATATGCGAGAGGATTCGTCGCGCCCTTTTTTTTTTTTTTTTGTCGCTGCGGCGGGGAGCAACAATATGGTGACGGGGAAAAGGAGAATGAGGAGCCGCGAGAAAGAGCAAGGGACGCTCGTCTCGTGCCCATATAACATTCATTCGCGATCCGTTGGGAGCGCTTGAGAACAGCGTCATACTTTCTCCCTCGCTCTGTAATTCGTCGGGGGAGAATTTTCCATCGTTCTGACTTCAGCGTACCGTTGTAATACCAATTTTGAAATTCCTGTCTGCGGGTGTGCGGTAAATGTCGAACGAAAAGTTCACGGTCGCGTAACGCGCGAAAAGTAGCGCGTTTTGTTTTCACGCGTTGTGTGCAACATAATGTATTTTCATAAATATATACATATACGGTACCATTGTCAGTTTCCGGTATCGCGCACTAATAATAACGTCGAATAAAAGTAACGAATAAAAAAAAAAAGAAAAAACAAAAAAAAAACGAGTGAAAGTATCGATATCGGAAAAATGTATTGAAAACTAACACTCGTAAAAAAAAACTCGCGCACACACGCGACCGCGGTTAATAACGTAAAAAAATTTTTTTCAATGATATTTGCTTCAATAACAGCCACTTTCATTTCCGTTCTCAATTGATGTCGTAAAATGGGAACGTAGCACCCCAAGGCGAAGGGAAGCTTGCAACAGTTATTTGTGGATTTGATTTTTCCTCTCGTGAATTTTGAAATTTCATATATATATATAGATATTGGACGTGTGTTTGCACGCGATTCATCGAAAAATTTATATTTCTGTACTAATGAATACTAATAAATTCTTTTCTAAAAGTTATCATTACGCGCGTTGCGCAAATATAATTACCGAAAGCAAAGGACGTCGTTTAGATACATGTGCGAACAACACAAATGGTGTCAACACGGAACAATGTTAGCGAGATATTTTCGAGTCATAAAGCGTACACGTATAACAACTTTCTGATGGGAAGAAGTTTATTAATGTTCTTTATTCGACGCTTCCTTTACGATCGACGTGTATAAAGTTGTTCTTTGGCGGGAAAGGGGTGGCAAATAATGTTGGCAATCGTAAAAGTTAATGCACTCCCGATATTTCGAGTCGCAGATCACCGGTGCGACACATCGCCACATCATTTCCCCTTCTCTTTCCGTTACACTCCCTTCCCCGTCTATACTTCTTACCGGATGGCATATGAAATTTCCATAACTGTAAACTCCCCGGGCGCACACCCCTCCGATTTTAGTTATCATGACTTCGCAAAGTATATTTTCGCATGCTGCCACTTCATTAACTTTTTACGACGCGCAAGCAGGACTTTTATAATGCGGAGCCGACAAAAAGAAAAAAAGAGAATCGTATCTTCGCGTCAGCAGAAATTGTACATCGCAAGTCACTTCGATTATCCGCGAGATTTTCTCGGATTTATTATTCGGATTAAAGCTTATGCAAACGACACATTTTACACACTTTATTTCATAACCGTAAAAAACACCTTGGATTTTCCACAACTCGACGTCAGGCGTACTGTTAAATATTGATTTTTTGTTTTTTTAAGAAATTAGAGGTTTGAATTTATGAGCCGTGCGTAAATAGGAAACCCGATACAGATGCCCTTTCAACATGTGAAACAAACTCTAACAGATCGTAAAGTACATTGATATGACAATCGAAATGATGTAAAGCGACCCAGATACGCATCAGGCTTTTTATCACCTTCCGGAGCACCCTGCGATTATCTTAAAAACGCGACCGTTTTTACGATCTCTTTTACTTCCGGCCTTTCCGCGTCGAGATCCCTGCGTCGTTCGCCACGACGGGCCGCGATAGTGTTGGGAAACTCGTAAAAGTGTGAGCGTTGTCGTTATTTGAATCTCGCGTCTGCAAAGCGGCCACGCAATTCAAATTCAAGAATCGACTTTACGAACCGAATAAAGACGACGCGGGGCCGCGACCTGCGATCGTATCGAAACGTTCCGTCATAAAAGTTATTTTTCCATCGCTTTGCGTCGCACCGAACAGGAATATAATTTTTAATGAAAAGAACCGGACAATAAAATGAGAACACATGAAGTCACGATGTAAATTCCGTGTCAAATTGTCTGAATACTTGAGCAACGCCTGGTGTGCAACTACTCTCTTCCTCTCACAGCAGTGTTCCAATTTCGACTGAGGAATTTCGAAATGTGACTTCCAGTTTCGCAGCTAGAGCCAGAGTGTATCGCAAAATTTCTAGTCTCTCTACGAGAGATTGCGGAGGGACTACGGAACGGTAACATATTTGCGAAATATGATACGTCAAATATATAGAAACAGATCCTGGAAATGTGCACGCGCAATACCGCCGGGTCTTGAAATTCGCTTGCTGTTTCGCGTCGGTGTATTTTTCGTAAATTGCGCGTCCGGAAAAATCGCGCGTCGTCGCAAAAATGAGGTCAGAATTATGAAAACTCCGCGCGAAGAAATAAATACCACGTACAAATATTTGTGAATCTTTCGGAGTCTTAAATTTCGTGTGCAAAATATAATTTACAATGTTTCATACGACACAAAAAGATCGGGCGCTATTTCTATGCATCACAAAACCGTATATATTGATACGGTAGCGAACGGATTAACCGAGAGAGAGAGAGAGAGAGATATATATATATATATATATATAATGCGGCGAAAAAGTGGAGAGAGGAAGCTTCGGCTGAAAGTATACGCGCGCGCATATATACACCGCGATTATTTTGACCCAGCAGCGTGTCGACAACGCGCGTGGGGAACGCATAACTCGGGGCGACGTTCATGATCCGCACTGCAAAAACTATCCGTTTTACGGTACTGCCCCGTAGGCACACCTCGATTCTCGCGCGATCCGATACGAAAATGCGGCGCCGCGGTTGAATCAAGCTCCGGACCTCTCTGTGCTGCGCTTCTCTCGCGACCGTCCCACTGTGTATGTGTGTGTGTGTGTGTGTTTCGCAGCGGCGGAGTATACTACGTTACTCCGCCGCTGCGAAACACACATAGTGGGGCAAAAGGGATGGAAGAGAACAGGAAGGGTTGAAATATTTGCATGCTAGAAGAGAGGGAGAAAGAGAGAGAGAGCTGCTCGGTAATATCAGATTTATTTTATGAGGCAAAAGCGGTGTACCCGAAGCAATCCTCCGCCGCACCAATGATTCACCGTAACTTTCACCCTCACAGCCCTCGATGCCATTGTACGCCTCCGCAGAACTTTTATTCGCGTCGCTCGCGCGCGATCGTTTTTCCTTTTCCCCTCGATTTTGCGCCTCGAGAAACGAGAGGCGAAGTCAGTTATGAGTGAAGAGAGAGAAAGAGTATGTGAGAGAGAGAGAAAACTTTGGACAGTTTTCAGAAAATCGTAGAAAACGATGTGTGGATAACCGTTTAAGATCTAATCAATTTCTTGAAACGCTCTTTCTCACACGCTCATTGAGATATCCGATAAGTGAAATGCGCGCAAAAACTATTGGAAGGAGAATATATTGATTTTTCAGAACGCAATGTAAGAACGGATGTCAAATTTGACAAGGTACTTGATTATAATTTAAAAACATTTTTTTTCGCGCAATTACGCGAATTTAAAATTTCTGTAGTGTATTACACAATATTCAGTAGCTTCAAATAAGTAATCTAAGAACAAAGCCGCACGCGCGCTATCATTTTTGCTTGACAAAAAATATACTCGTAGTCGTAAATAAAGCAACGTACAAGCTGGAAAAGCGCATACGTAGCATAATCAAATAGCAGATGCAGGTCAACTCTTCAGCGGAATACAAATTGCGTCGTTTGTATAAAGAAGAATGCGAACCTTATCCCACCCCTCCCCGATGTTAGTGTGTCGCGAACTGGAAGCTACAAAGATAATATATTTCTGTCGCGCAGCGATGGTTTGCGTCACTTGGAATTTATTCCACACCGGAGAAACTGATTGAGGAGCACGTATAACTTGGGAGATACGAAAAATAATCGCTTTACGAAGCGACCGGAGACGATCAGATGCGAAGAGAAAAAAAAAATGTACCAAGTTATTATTGTGCGGATCCGCAAAATGTGCTGAGCTGTAATAATCAATCAACCCTCCCCGAGAGAAAAGCGGCGAGTTCACATTTCATATTAGCCCGGCTGACAATCTTTCATTATCGGTCTGTACGCGAAGGTCTTATCAACGAAAAACTATCAGACACGCGAGCCGCCCCGCTAACAAAGTGGCCGCCCCCGCCGCGGGGAGGCTGCGTTTTGCATTTCTTTTGTATATAAATTTTAAAACTACCGCTTAGAGGAAAAAAAAAAGCATATCGGCTTACTTTTTGGCGTGTTAAAAACGTGTCGGCCTGGACGCGGTGTGAAATCGCTTATGACCCGCTTACCGGGACTGAAATGAATTTGACACGCCGCGCCGCGCCGTGCGCTTATCAACAGTTTTTACAATAAGCCGGCGCGATATGCAGATAAAACGCGAGCTGCATTTCGTATTAAATATTACACAGATATTGCACACGGTTTTTCTTTTCCTTTCCCCGTGTGAGAAAGAGACACGCACGTACAATATACGTTTTCGGCTAAATGAGAATGAAATTTATGCGACGCCCAAGTGGATCAATCCGATTGCCAATCAATTAGTCACGTGCAGCCAAGAGTACCGGAATGGTTAGGTCCATTATGCGAGTGAACCACCGCGGCCGTGTGAACTCGGTTGCGGATGTCCGTCGGCGACGGCTGGGTCAGAGCGTAATAGACGAGCCAGTATGCAAATTGGTCGACCTAGGTAGCGGCACACGGGGGTTTTAATACTTAGCGCCGCGATGAGACTGCAATGACGGGGCCGCAGTAAAACGATCGCGTTTAACCCCGCGACGTCGAGCCGACCTGACAATGAGACGCTGTGCGAAACCACCCGATATTAAATTCACGGTGTGCATATATTACACGGCGTAAAACCACAAGGCACAACACTTGGGGCCTCGATCTGGCAATCTTCAGCGAGCGCGCGCGCGCACACATACACACACGCCAGACTTTCAGAAGGGCAAGAAGGTCGTCGCGTCGCTGTGGCAACGTCATAATAGCAGCGCGCGAGAACGGATGTCGGTTCAATCAACGCGAAGTCGACCTTCGTAACCTAACAGTGAAGTGCTAACGTGAATGAAAATTGCTATTCTGAGAAAACGCGCGCGGCCCGGAGAGCCACCGATCGTCCGAACATTTTTGAGGTCGATTTTTTTCTTTTTTTTTTTAAGTTTAAACCTTCCCTCGATTATTCTCTACCTCGAGTCATTGCTAAATCGGATATTTACGCGCACGTACGTTCAAATCTCACTAGCGCGAACAACAAAAGCTCTCTGTTTGGGCATCCGCGTGTTTATGATTATCGCGCATTTATCGCGTGAATTTTTGACGCTATCGACATTCTCACTGTTAATTCGCTATCTGTTTCAGGTACGTTAGCCAATCCGACCAGACGCATCTCGGTGAGTGAGTAAACTCGACAATCTATCGAGTCCTTTTATCCGCGGTCACGTTGCTAAACCGTTTACGAACAAACGGGCGAGCGCGCGCCGCCGCCGCGCTTGTTTTCTGCGCACTAACCGATGCGGGACGGAAAGAAAGAATTGCGTCCCGTAGATAAATTCGGCGGGCTCGCCGAGTCGAGTTAGCGACCAAACGACCATGTAGTACTTCGATATCCTTGGGAACTCGTTACGCGGGACGGGGATAAAGAACTCCCGGCTCGTAAATTACACTTCAAGGAACCATTTCTCCGCGAGCGGAGCGCGATCCTCCGCTCGTTCTTCTTTCGGCGGCGGGTCGATAGAATGCGCAAGGGAGGAAAGAAGGAGAGACAAAAGGGAGAGAAACGGGAGTAAAAGGTAGAAATGGTCTTCGTGTCTTATTGTTCGCAATTAGAAGGAGAGGAGTTCCTTTTAATCGCGAAACCACTCGTCGATAACGTCCACCGGGAAACGTCCGCGCCGCGGCCGCGGCAATTTATATAAGCGCGCATCGTCACGGATCTATCGATAACGAGAATCCGGATTTACGAAACAACGAAAAAACAACGTCATCAATCACCTCCGCGTCCTTCTTCCGCCCGCTGCCGCCGCGCTACAACCAATGAAAAATGACCTACCGGCAATTATGACGGCCAACGAGCGGAACAAAGAACGATAGAGAGAAAGGATTGATTGAACGAGGCAAGAGGGATGTATATCGCCGACTCGTGGGATTTGCGTAGTGACGCGGGGGCTGCTGATTTGCGCGCTCTTATGTTCGACGCACGATTTTTTTTAAACACGGCCTTCATCTATGTGTGACTTCGCGAAAGAAATGAAAATCGATTTCACAATTTTTGATTGTTTCGGAAAATCTCGCGTTTGTATTTTTGCGCTTCGAATAATAAGTAGTGCCGCGCGCTAACAAAAATCGCCACGAGAAAATGTCACAAGAAACAAAAATATTTTTATTCGACGCATATTATATGTGGGACGAAAATTCCTTTCTCCCGCGAATATTGTGCCCGCGCAACAGTCGATGCACTTTTGACTCCCCCGCGTGTTTGACTCGCCATTTGGCGTTCTGTCGCGTTGCCGTGATTGAAGAGCGATTCTTTCACAGTAAACAACGAGGAAAATGGAGGTATTCAATTTTCGCAAAGTACCCTTCGCGCATCGTTTCCCAGGCCTCTCAGGACAGGCGGCGGATCATTCCATGCCCCGTCCGGCGCGAGGGTTCGAACGAGAGCGGGAAAAAGCTGACAATGATGTTGCAAACGAATGACGCGAGTCGGGATCGGTCTCCGTTGTGAAAACGCACGAAACGTTTATTCGTTCGATGGGCCGCGGTGGTCGGCAAAATAAAATTTCGAGGATATATACGCAAGGAGACAAGAGAGCGGAACGGCGCGCGATACGCGAAAGTGGACGGCTTTGTTCGGTCAGCGTAACAAAAACATCTATCTCTCGCCGATATATCGTTCATCTCGTCGGCACGAGAGACCGACGTGTCTCTTCATTGATGAAAAATTCCAGCGCGCGAATATATAGCTTTAAGAGAAACAGAGTTTCGGTCAGATTTTACCAATTAATTCGGCGGACGTCTCTACGTGCATTTCTCATTTTGGGTCAACTCAGATTGGTCGTAGCGCGTACATATACATATATAATATATATGTATAATATTCGTGCACGTGAAAAGGGAGGAGTTTTTTTTTCCAATCATGGTTATTTCGAAAAGTGCGACTCTCCCATTTGTATATATCCCGGGTCATTTTTGCGAGCTGAGCTCTCTCTCTCTCTCTCTCTTTCTATAGCCGGTGCTCCGTTGATCTTGCTTTTGATCAGCCAGCCATAATATCATCTCGAAAGCGCAGCGCGGACGAATTGCGGGAATGGCAATACGAATGGCGCGCGCGTTACGCTCATAAAAGCGACTGCATACATCATTCGCTTCCGTTGATACGCGCCGCACAAGTCCGGCTTCCGTGTTCGATGATGATCGAGTCGAAGGGTTGAAAGGCGCGTCCGCCTTTTCCCCGTGCGCTTTTCATGCGCGTTACTTCGGCATAGAAAGAGCGAACGGGCGCGCGCGCGTTTCAACCCTCCAAACGTTAACTAACGCGCTGTCATTTGCATTGATCAAAAAATTCCAAACGCAAGAGATACGACTGCGAGGAATTCTCCGCGTGTATAGAATGTCGCGTATAGAGACATATATATGTATATGTTTATATGTATACATATATATATATATATATGCGCGGGGAACAGTACGTCGCCGCGATTCGCCCGCGATACGAAATGTAATCCGTTAATGATTGCAGCGCAGACGAATCGATGGATCGATAGCAAAACCGCAGTTTTCCACTGGCGGGCACGGTCATTTGAATAAGGAAGGTTTGCTTTGCACTCAATGTGTGCTACCTGACCCGTCGTCGACGCAACCAGCGCGCCACTCGATCATTCGATCGTACGTCGCTCTGTAAAGCCGAATCTCTAGCGCGTTCTCCCTCTCTCTCCCTCTTTCTTTCTCTTTCTCTTTCTCTCTCTCTCGTTCTCCCTTTCTCTCTCTATC
Source organism: Pseudomyrmex cubaensis (assembly GCA_014825685.1). Classification (NCBI taxonomy): domain Eukaryota; kingdom Metazoa; phylum Arthropoda; class Insecta; order Hymenoptera; family Formicidae; genus Pseudomyrmex; species Pseudomyrmex cubaensis. The sequence goes on along the minus strand of QVOA01004160.1, from coordinate 588 downwards.
TCTTTTCAGCTTATATCGTTTCTATGTACGTGTTACGAGCACGCGGTCGACTCCCTCGTCAATAAACGAGCTCGCCTCTATTTACTCGTTACTTCATCATCCGAATCCCGACTTTCCCGTCTGTACCGGCAATTCGTCGAGTCACTGATTTACACGATTCAACAAACAAAAAAAAAAAAAGAAAAAAAAAAGAAAAATCAACCGAGAGATGAATCTCATGGCGTGGCATGCGGCAACTAGTCGACGCGCGCCGACTAGAAACTTTCACGACGTTATCGTTTGCGGGAAAGAGGCAGATACGACAGCTCGGTAATCTCCCGACGCTAGCTCTGATCAAAGCGTGGTTTCTATCGTCGTAATAATTTTCATTTCGCGGGAGGTGTACACACGCGCGCGTCGCTCGTTCTCTCGTCTTTTACTCGACGTCAGCGCTTGAAAATCAGGCCGAGAGCCTCTTTTTATGAAATTGACCGGGATCGACGTGGCCAAGATCGACGTGAAATGGATTATGACTGACTTCTGTACCACGCATTCACCGATCGTACGTATATATATATATATATATATATATATATATATATATATATA
>QVOA01004149.1:0-24662 GCA_014825685.1 Pseudomyrmex cubaensis | reverse complement strand
GAGAGAAAAAAGTCAATACAATCTTATTTTGGAATGAAACTAAAATCCTCAAAATAGCTTGACCGTTGCGGAGATAACGTGTGTGAGAAACAGCTCTCTTAGCGCGCGCGGCAAACTCGGTAGCAGATATCGTTTCGCGAAAGTCTCGTCGTTGAACGGGGGGGAGATTAACCGATCCTTTCTCTAATTAAACTCAAGCAGACGTGTGCGTAATCGAGCTTAAGAGCTACGGCATAATTATACAGGGTCGCGGGGAAATAGGCGACCCCATCTGGGAGAGAGATCGATCGATATATATATATACCGCCGTGTTTTCGGAGACTCATTCTTAAACGCGATCTAAGTCAACGTTACAAGCGACTCGAGTTGTCTCGGTGTGTTGCCGTAAAATATTCAAGATGACGAAGACGCCGTTTAATCCTTGAATTTGAGGCACGAAAGCCAGGTCGATAGACCGCGTAAGCACTCCGGGGGTGTAAACCGGATCTGCGCGATCCGTTCTCGGTTCATTACGTTGTCGTAGTCGCCGTTAATCTGGTGCTACACCGTCCTCTCTAAACCAGTTCGCCAGATCCAAGGCCGAAACTCGGTAGTACACGGAGCCGCACACAATGCTCGGTATCCGAGCGACGGGTCACCTATATCGCCCATGCGCGACATAACGATACTGTGCCGGCGGAGGTAAAGGGAGTTACTTTAACCTCCGCGGTTAAGCCAAAGCGCCTTGGCGCGCTCGCCGAAAGGGGAAAGGAAACGGAGAGAAGGGGGATATGGTCGAACGGTAGCGCGGCGGCGGTCTAATGTTACCGCATCCAGGAACGCCGCGATTTCTCACCCTTATCTTATCAGCCACCCTCCTCGCGTCTCACAGCCGACCCCTCGCTTTCTCTGTCGTCCGACGCGTTTCAGCCAAGAGCTCCCAGACCATCCAACCTCGAAGATAGATCCCTCACTCCCCTGGTCTCTGCTGCCCGCCTCGCTCTTTACCTCCTAAAACGGAATAGGGGGAAAGGTGGAGCGAACTTAAATTCGCTTCTCGGGCTTTTAATTCCACGGATTGACGCGGAATTTCGAGCGCATCCACTCCCTCCGTCGCGCGACCGCCTTCGCTCGCCCTTTCGGAGTCTCCGTCCCGTGGCCCTCCACAATTCTCGCGAGAAAGAAAGAGAGAGAGAGAGAAAATCAGAAAGAGCTGGAAAATCTGCGGTATCGATCGGCAGAGCGTCTCGGTCGGAATTACGAGCGCATCGATCGAGACGAACGGCTACCACCGCGGCGACTAGCAAACTCCGCGTCGTCATCCCCTTCCACGAAAGATCTGCCACATTCCCCATTCCCGCTTTTCCGCCGTCTCGCTCAACCATCCGCGGGACGAACGACCGCCTCATTTCCGGTTTCTGAGGAACGATCCCTTCTCCAGTCGGCGACGGCGGCGGCGACGCGCGAGAGACTGCCGCTAGCGAGTATATATCGTTAATCCGGAAAGACTACGGAAAGCGGTTTCCATGAATCTTTCAGATTTTCCGCGACCCCGGGATACTTCCTGAACGATGCCGGGCTAAGTAAATCTTGGTGGAAATTCGATTAAATATTTATGGTGACACACCGCGCGTCGTGAATATTCGACGTCTATAGAGACAATATAAGCGCGCGATGTCTTTCTTTAACAATAAAATATTTTTATATGTTCTCATATAGAAATTCTAAGTATATACGTCGCGCCGGAAAAATTCATCTCAACGGAGTCGGATCTTTCAAGAGAGAGAATCAATGAATAAAATGTAAAATTTAAATCCAAGTTTAAATTGTACAAACGTCCCAATATATAAAATTAACATTAGCGAACATATTGGTTTCCGATAACGTCGATGTGTCATTTCTTAATGATTTTATGGATTGGCGCCTATGCCTCTAAAAATGTTAACAACAACTGTTACAACCAGCCGTTGGAGTTGTTAATGCAAGACGTTCTAATTTTACATTTAGGTGCTTGCTACACACGTTTGTTGTGCGCGACGTAACTTTGAAATGGGCTTCGGATGGCGATGCCCAGGCTCACGCGAAAGCGCGTTACCGCGCGATGTCGTAATCCGGAACGATTAATAAAAGTTTCGCACGAATGTAGCGCGACGCGGCGTACACGCTAACCCAAATTGCACTTAGAACGCCCGAGCGCAGGGCGATTAAAAACGAACGCCCGGCGTTAATTCAACGCAAGTTTCGAGATTAACGACAACTTCGCTGTAGCCGCATTACGTCGCGGAAATCGACGAAAAGGTAACTCAACTCGCGCTGGTTTGCGCGTCGGAATTAGTTACGCGTTTGTAATTGATTTCGAAATTTCCGACAGAGTCCGTGCGCCTCGTTCAACACAGCCCGGATGGGGCTGAATGCGTACGAGCGCGCGAAATGCGCGAGAGAAACGGGGCGGCGGCGGTTTTCATCGAAAAGGACAAGGTTCCCGCGGACATTTTCCGGTCCAAAGCGACACGTCCGCCTGCATCATCGCCTCCCGAAATCGTCTCGCTGTACTTTTTGCATGTCACCGGAAACGCGGGCGAAAAAAAAAAATCGCCGATCTCGCAATCGCGCCTTCCCCGCCGTCAACCCGTTTTCACGGCCATTAAGCGCGTGTTCGTCGCGCGAACGTACGACGAAGAGAAGGTCGGAAAAATTTTGCAGTGCGTACGTGGTAACTAGAGACGAGCATCGTGGCCGAAAAGTGAGGCGGGGGTGCGCAAAGGGGAGAACGATTTGGCGAGCGTGCCGGGCAAATTGGCCCTGAAGCTTTTTGATTCGATCAATTTACCGGACACGCCGTGTATTTCGCCTCCTCGCTCTCCTCAGCCACCCTCGCTCTTTGCCCGTATGCTCTCTCCTTCTCTCTCTCTCTCTCTTTCTCCCGTCCTTTCATTCGCCGGATGCAGCACTGCTCGAAATGAAATGCCGAGGATTTATCAATCTCTACCTTTCACCAGAAGCATTCTGCTCGAAGCCCAATTATCTAATCCGACTCTTCTATCGATCGGACAAAATAAAATAAGTCCTCGCTTTTTTTGAAATTCTTAGTCGTACCTCGCGCATTTGCACCGATAGTTATTTTGTATCGCTGATAAAAACTGTTTGGTTTTTTTTACACGAAATGTGAAAATAGAAAATTTTTTTTTAGAATCGCGATCAAACGTCACCCTCGTGTTTAATGTCTGAGGAAATAACGTTTCTCTGTATCGACGCGCGCGACATCAAAAGCACGACGTGTGTACGTACCTCTTTTACTTTTCGCTGACAAATTCCGCGCGAGTTTCTCGACGGCTATGAAATCGGACGAGAAAAAGAGGCGCGGGGGAGGCGGTACGTGGAGGTACGTGGAGTGGGTTTTGTAGACACACACAATTTGTCAAACTGCCGCGCGGCACAATGAACCGTGTATTTTCCCAACAGATTTTCCGCCGCGGCGAAATTCAGGCCAACGTCGCGTTTCTAATCCCCGCTGCGCGCGCGGCACGTCCTTCTCCTCGTCATACCAGTCGACGTCTTCGTGTTTCGTCTCTTTCGGTTTTGTTTTTCGTAGTTTTTCAAGCTTGTCGCGCGCGCGACCTGTACTCTCTCTCTCTCTCTCTCTCTCCAGTCGCTGCGTTTTCGCGCTGTTTGCACGATTTGTTCGCGAGCGAAGCGCCATTTTAAAATCAGCATAGAGAGGACGTGTGGGGTCGTCGCGCGTCTATAGACAGAGATATGCGCTTTTATGCGGAAAATATTTTTTCGGAATTTCGACCCACATACTTTTTTGCCTTGGCACGCGTATTTTTCTACCTAAACACGTATGTAAAAAAAAAAAAAAAAACAATACGTTCGTCCGCGTTCGTCCGCAGAAAACATAGCACATCAATAAAAAAATTCTATTCATTTTTATTTAATCATCCGTTTTAATCTCGAGCAAGAACGTGCGCACGAGTCAGAGCGCGCGCGCACGATTACGTGAAAGCGGGTCTTTGACTACGTGTGGACAACATTCGACGATTCCCCCGGGACTCGTTTCTGCCTATTTACGCAGCCTCGCTTCATTTAAGTTCCTTTGCGGTTCGTCCGTTCTGCCCGCCGATCGATTTCTCCGCGTTTCTCCGCCCGCAATCTCCCTACGCGCCCGTAAGATCCAATATCAATGGGATTATGTAGGAGCACGCGCGCGGCGCTTTGATGACGTCGGTTCGTTCGTGAAAACTCGCGGGTTTTAACGCTTTAAAACCAGCACGTGATCTTACGGAATGTCGAAGGCGGTTTCACCGCGTTTTTATCTCTGATCTGAACTCTCGCGACCTAAACCGCGTTTGGACACGACCGTCCGAAACTTCGTTACTTCGCGATCGCACGCCATTGGTCGCGCGCGACACCGCCAATACGGCTTATTCAATATTATACGGGACAAACGTTCCGTAATGACGCCACTAATTTTAATAAAACGCTCGCTATTCACCCCCGCCGGGTACTTGCGCGCCCACCAGCTTCAATGATAATCTCGCTATTGTGAGCGTCACAGTAACATAATACACTCATTTTTGCCGCGGCACTTTTTCCGTCGCTATTTTCGCGTCGCGCATTCGCGCGTCATATATTTCAGTTAAACAAAACAAAAAGAGACATTGCATTTAAAACATTAAAAGTTTCCCCGAGGCGTGTGTGTGTGTGTATGTGTATTCACAATAGTTTTCTCCGCGGTAGCAAAATATCATTTGATCTCGCAATCTGATTAGTTTTTGCATGATACATTTTGCAATCCTCAAAAATCTATTGAGCTGAGATCGATAACGTGATCCGATAAAATCATCGAGGGGAAAGCTGACGCTGACGGCTCTAACAAATGGGAAAAAATCATTTTTCGTTTGTTCGCGCCTTTGTTTCGCCGTTTTACGATTGATCCTTCCTTTCCCCGAGACGATCGCTATCTCCCCCTTTTTTTTTTACGGCGACACGTCCGCGAAGCATCGCGAGGAGTGAGACGGAAACGCGAAAGATATTTTTTCGCGCCATCCGCCTGGACGAAACACCGGCCAATTTCGGAATAGCTCGTACGTGATCCGCAGATAAAGAACTTTGACGTCTTCCGCGCCGGAAAGTTTTTTTTACGTCCGCGGAGACGGCTTCCGATACCACCGAGTCCAAATACTTCGAGATACTTGCGCGAGTCCTTCTCGTATGTTTGTTCAACCCTCTTTTCCACACTCTTTTTAACACTCAGCTGGGGAGTGGGCGTTGGAGCTCATCATTGAAGTTTAGCTCGTTTGCTATCGTCGTTTTGTTCGAAACGTTTTTGCGGATATCAAAATGTTTGTCGCAATAAATCTCCGTCCCGTTAATGTCACGTTAGCTTATTTCTAAATGAGATGTAAATTTTTCTATCCTTGTAATTGGTTCAAGTTTGCGACCCTGTCTTAATTGTTTATTCGTACACACTGATTTGTTTAAAATCAACTCGCACATAAAATCCGACTACATCGTAAAATAATTTTTTTTTTTTTTAGAAATTTTGTAAAATTGCGGTTGCAACGTAAGAAGAATTTTAACGCGTCGCGTGTGTTCGAAATACGCGACGATAGGCGACGAGCATTTTCCAACAGTGCAATTTGGAAATGGAATCTTCACATGGCGGAGTGCCGCGAACGGTGCTGAAATCGTTTTAGAGTCCGGACGACCTCGGACATCTCTCCCGCTTTTCCGCAGAGGGAGAGAGAGAGAAAGAGAGAGCGGAACCGATTGGGAGAGAGTGCAACTGGAAAGGAGAGGAAAGGGGATTGAAGAGTTAGGTACCTTAACCTTCGATTTTTGACCCGGTGGAAGAGGAGCTCGCCGCGTTTGTCGGCACCACTTGAGCAGCTCGTCGAGAAGAACTCGGCGGCGTTTCAAGACCAAGAGAGTCTCAAACGCGGTTTTGGCTCCCAACCTCTCTATCTGCTCTCTCTCCGCGCTCCGACTTATTCAGTCCTCTCTCTCTCTTTCTCTGTCTCTTCTCTCCTTTTCTTTCCCTCCCCCCGTCCCGAGTCTCTTCTCTTTCTCTTCGACCTTCCCTGATAAAAGCGCGCGTGGCGTACGAAGGCGCTCGTCGGGCAAAGGAACGCCTTGGGCAAGGAAAAGGAAGACGTCGTCGTTCACCCGCCGAGTCCTCCACGTCTATCCTTTGTGTGTACAGCGTCGGCGGTCCGTCGCGTCGCTCCCCGTTCACATATATCCTGTCTTCCGCAGGTAACCTCGCGCCCTCCGACGCGCGACTCCGCGCGCGCGATCGATCGATTTTCCCTCCCAAGAACGAGATACCATAGAATTCGAAGCGACTCCTTCGGAGCACTCTGTTCTGGCACATTCCTCCTCTTCTAGTCCTCCCGCTGTTCTCTCCTCTTTCTCTCTCTCTCTCTCCACTTCTCCGCATGAGAACGCTTAAGGGAAAGGCTCACCTTTCGGATACGAGTTCGGAGTAAAGTTTTACGGTCCAAGTTGGGACCTCGCGCCGCGGCGTGGAAGGAAAGGGGTTATAGGCAGCAGCGCGCGGGAGATGTTCGAGTAGGAGACGAAGGGGAAACAGGGCGGTGAGGGGTCAAAGAAACCGAGGCGGCGCGCGAGAGGTAAATTTCGCGGCGAGCGTGCGCGCGACCCGCGCAACTTCGCTCGTAAATTCGATATTCAAAACAGGAAGTGAACAATGGCCCCTTATACACTTCGCCACCCGCGCGGTGGGTCCACTTCGGTATATCAGACCGGCGAGTAGTATCAGAGAGACGCGAGACCTTTCCGGAGAGAAAATTAAACGATTGATGACCTCGCCGCTGATAATGGCGCGTTAATGATAATTATCCCGTTTTGCGAATCGACCGGCCGTCGTCATCTTTCGCCGCATCGAGAAATTGAAATCGTAAATCGAATCGAAAGATTTTACGAGATTTTTTTCTTCACCGCGCGTTCAGATTGAATTCGAATTTGACGTATGTGTAAAAAATATATCGTATACGTATTGTTAATTATCTTTCGGGAATTGACAATCTTCTCTGAGCGTTGTCTTTGTTTCGCCGCATCGAGAAACGGGAATTGTAAAAATCAAATCGGAAGAGAAAAATTGAACGAAAAATATGTATTTTTTTTCGCGCGTTCAGATCGAATAATTCGAGTTGACGATTTTGTGACATGCGTCTAAAAATGTCACATGTGTGTTTAATTAATTATTTTTCGAGAATCGACACAGAATATCTGCCGCGCGTTGTCATCTTTCGCCGCCGCAGAGAAATTGGAAATTTTCCTGGCAAATCGAATCGAAGGAGAAAAATACGATTTTTTCCTGCGCGTTCTGATTAATTCGAATTTGACGTACGTATGAAATATTACATATGTATTATTAATTATCATTGGAGAATTCTCTAATTTTCTTCGCCACTTTGATATCATTCATTAACGTAATGAATCATTAATAAATTGTTTCTGCATTCTCTATATATCGTTAATTATATTTATCGCTCGCCGCATATCGCGATATTCCATATATTATTTACCCATATGATATTCGCCAGCAAGGAGGAACAACGGCGAAAATACATCGCGCTCATTGTTAAAAGCGCTACACTCGTGGGGGCGAGGGAAGAGAGGAAGGGAGGGAAGAAGGGAAAGAGGGGGGACAAGGGTAGAGGAGGATAAGCCGCAATGGAGAAGTCCATGGCCGATTAATAATTCTCCTGGCCGCCGTTCCCTCTGGCGCTCGAACACTCCAACAGTAATATCCTGCGGACGTAACGTTCGATTTATCGGCAATGGACGCGCAACAGCACGAAATGTACGCCGCCGCACAGCTCGTAGCTGCAGCGCTACCAAATTTAATTTCGCATTTCGACGAATTAAAATTCAAACGATCGAACGATTGACTTTATTTGCATACCGTTGGTATTTATTAACCGGGCCGCGAACCGGACCAAGCTGTCTCTGTCACTCTGCCGCGTATCTGTCTCTTTCCCACGTTATTTCTCTGCCCCCCTCTTTTTCTCGCTCTCTCTCTCTCTCTCTTTCTGTCCATCCCGGTACATACCGTTATCTGAGTACACCTCCTGTCGCCGCGACCCTCATTCCGGCCTGTTCGCTCGCTCGCTCTCTCATCCCGGCGTGCATAAAAATGAAAATGGATCGTACAGAGCGCGCCAAATGGCCAAGTGGATTTATGCCGGAAGAGGCAGAGAAATTTTCATTTCTCTGTCGCAAACTGTATGCCTCGTTCGTTCGCCCTCGTGGGGCGCGCTCTGATCTCTCGAGTTTTCGGACAATATTTCCACGATATTTAATAAAGTAAACGTCCGGGTTTTGCGACGACCAGCACAAAAGACAACTCTCTCTCGTAGACGAATATATTTCACGTATATATTCATTCATATCATATACAATCTGCGTAGCTCCCCGGTAGTGGTCTCGCGGTCACGTCAATCTCCCCCTCACGATCGACGAGGGGCGCGCGGATTCGACGTATGAATTTTTGATAAAACGCGCCGTCGGCACGTGGTCGAGCGGGAAACATGACGCGAAAAATATAAGGCCGTCTCGGACGGTTTTATTCGGAACCGGCGCGTTTGCTTTACGACTCTCCTATGAATGGAAAAGCACGCTCGCAGAATTCCGTTTTCTATTTTCCCGCACGATGCTCGCACGCAGGATATCGAGGAAAAGCGCAGAGAGAGAGAGAAAGAAGTCCCTCTTTCTCTCTCTTTGCTATATTGTCCTCTGTTTCTCTCCGTGGAATATATTTATTGCTTAGACGCGAACATCGACGGACAGCCTGCCAATCAGTTGTGCTGAAACGCTTCTGACGTATCGCTGCACTTAGACAGCGGAACACAGCGACAATCTCTCACGGGGATGTTAGATGTGAAATTTAAAACAATAACGTGACGCGTTTCTCGATCGGGATTTCAAACAGTTTAATTAAAACTTTTGCAACGTCAAAGGTGTTTATCGTTCCATTGAACGTATATAAAAAAAAAAAATAAATAAATAAAACATCGCAATCGTCAATAACAAGGAAATTGTCGAAAATAAACGGCTAATCGTCTATTTTTTCGTCTCGGTGTAATTCCGTCAGTAGTAGTTTTTTTTGGCTCGCAGTTAAATACCGATGATCAGCGAATTATTGGACGGGACAAGAGTGAGGACTGCGCGAAAAAAAGGATTGCTTAAATAACCAGAGGAAAATGGCAGCAAGCAGGGGGAAAAAAAGAATGGGGTGAAAAGAGAGAGAGAGAGAGAGGACTGAAAGAGCGACGGAGATGGCGAAGAGAGACGAGTCGTTCAATTAGAAGACCCGAGGCGGCACGATCGAATGCGAGAATTCAATTTCCTCGGTCTTTCAATCATTTCGAGTGCGCGAGGTCCCTCAAGCCTTCCCTCTCCTCTCTGCCTTCTTTCACTGCTGCACCGGTCTCATCTCGGACTCCTGGCCGGCTCTCGCTTCGTTATCCCTGCGAACGGCGTGCCATTTTTCCAGAGCATCGTCCCGGTCTTTCTTTTCTCCGGACCTTCATATTTTCAAAAATTCTCTTCGACGTCTTTTTTCTCTCTTGTCTTCCGTGCCTCGTATAACTCACGAGATCGTCAAAATCTCACGGGAAGATAATTTCTCTAATGCGGCTTACACATTTCCCGTGAACGAGGAGCGAAACGACCGCTCGAGCGCGTATAAGTACGCGCGGTCACGTGAGCGAGTCGGCACACACCGTTTTACCGTGTGATTTCGAAGTTCGGAAAAGTGGCTTTGTAAATAAGTATTTTGTGTGTGTGTGTGTGTGTAAGGGCAAATACTGATCACGCCACTGTTTAGCGTAACGCGGAAGAGAGTCAGTCGATCGAAGCGAAACGCACGGACGCAATTAAACAGAGAGGGGGTGGATTATACCAAATGAGTTTGCGATCGCGGAAAAAAAATTCTTCGCACATTATTATTCTCCCTTTAACGTTCCTGAGACCACGCTTGTGCAAGTTTACCGTTGATCTTTCGTGTTCTGAGACGCGATACATATCTATCCAAATTTATCGCGCTTCTGGGACTTTTGCAAGGGAAGTCCCGAGCTCGTTAGCACGATCCGCGCTAGCTCGTTACATCGGACCGAGTTTAGTAGCGCACGCATAGTTAAAGTATAGAATATCCAAGTTATCGTCTTATAGTCAGACAAATAATTAAAGACCATTAGCGCGCGCGCGCGCGCGAAGACTGTCCTTATCATATCAGCTTGCTTCGTAATATTGCAATCCGCGCGATTGAAATTACGAAACTCCGCAACATTAACGCGCGAAACATCATCACTTCCGTCGCAGCAAAATCAATTACTTACAATTTTAGTATAATATTTGTAAAATGTGTTTGAAAATAAAAAGAGGAGGAGAGAAAAAGAGTTTGAAATAACTTTTTCCAGTCCCCGTAATTATAAAACGATTACATGACCTCCGTTGTTATCTCGCTTGTATAATGACGCCCGCGCGCAGGACGGGTTACTTTATTCAGGTTTAACTATGTCGATGAGATGAGACGGCATTTGCCTTTTATCCTTCTCCAAAGAGAACGTAATGATCTGCTAAAGGATCCACTTTTCGTTTACATGCCGTGTACGTGTGTACAGTAGACTCGGTAAGTCGGAGCGGAGTGTAATGAAACACGCGTCCTTGGGGATCGCCGTTCCCCGAGGGACGTCTTGCGAAACGGCATATTATCGTTACAATAGAGCAGCACCACCGCTGGAGTTTGTAATACGGTATACGCGCCTTGCGCTCTGAGATTCGTGCTGTTTTATTTTTCGACCGGATACCGTTTACTCGGTAATGCCGTACTCGTGATATTCTTGACTTAACCGCGGCCGTCGCGCCGAGGTTTTCTTCTGGAAAGCAAGCCCGAGAGTGGCCTTGTTTTCCGACCGCTTTGATCTCGCCGCAAACGCAATCTGCACGTTTGCGCGACCGACCGAGCGGGTAAATGAAAAATAACGAAAACTAAAGACAAAATGGAGATGAGGCTGCGAACCGCGCCGCGCGGCAAAGGAACAAAGTTAGACAATAATAAATATTGTCGTAATAACTTTTACGTTATTTCGTGTGCAAACGCACGCACACACACACACACAAAACGAAAGAGAAGATAAATTTAATTAATAGAATCACAAAGCGTTATTTTCGAAAATGTTATCTCCTGCGCGCTCTTTGTGTCGAGGAAAGAAAAGTCGACGTTTTAAATGTCGTCGCCGCGAAGAAATGGCAAGGGGTGGTTTGCGCATTTGTTGGTTTCGCGTGTATATTTACATAAACGACGAACTATACGACCGAACTCGACGTAAAGTACGGACAACTCCTCGAAGGCAAAATCCTGCGGCAGGTTTCGTATATCCGTTGGGAAATCCATCGGCGCGTAAATAAGTCCCGGTTATGGAAGCGTTCGATCGATCGCCGACATAATTTCGTTTTCTATCCGGTTTAGCTCAGCGATCCCGCGACACATCCCGCGCCGCGTGCTGGTGATGGCGATTGCCTGGTGTTGGTGGTGATAGTCCTATATATAGTCATGGCTACGCGCGCGCGGGATGTGGTGTGCGGAGGAGAAAACGCCGTCGCGCGCAAATTGGCGGATCTATGTCGCGGCGAATTGAACGAGTTCATTCGCTTCTCCACGTCCGCGGAAATACTTTTGCGAGCAAAGCGCGCGACGGGGCTGAGGCGCGGCTGCGGCGACCGCGCGCGCGGTCGTCTAATTTCGAAAGCAATAGTATGCAAATCCGGTGGCAACTTTGTGACGGCCGCAATTAGCGTTATAAAACGAACGTCGGTCTCTCTCATCCTCTTCGTTGCTGCCGCGGCTCTTTCCCGACGGGAATTCCCTGTTTGCGGAGAAAAAATTATTTTCGCGAAATCAGTAAGCATTAACTCTGCGAGAGCGCAGAGCGCGACGTGCGCGACGCTCTTTCACTCGTTTTGGATTTCAATAAACCCGCTTCTCTCTGTTTACCGCAGTACATACCGACCGACAAAAAAAAAAAAAAAAAAAAAAAAATACATATACGGATTTAATAACTCCGCGGAAACGTCGCCGGAATTTCGCGTTCACCGTGCGACATGCCTTCGGTCCTTTCGAATGTTTTTTTCCCACCACCAGAATGTGACGCATTCGGCTTTTCGGAATCGAATTTCTGTCTTCTCTCTTCTGGCGGTTTGCAAATTCCGCGAACCACGCCGCGGCAACGACGAATTGGATCGAAACCGGAGAATGTGTTACACGAAATTTTCTCTGTCCTTTGCCCTTGGACCGATTTTGTGCGAATGGTGGATCGTCGTGCGAGGGAATGCCCGAAGGACGGATCCCCTTGACAGCCGGAAACAATGCGGCTAGGAACAGAAATGCTGATCCTTGAGAAAACACTTTCGTGGAAACAGTTCCGCGGTGTGACAGCGCGGAATGCGTTCTCGTCGTCCCCGAAAGCTATTCGTTCTGCCACATTTCGAACGCGAGTCGGCGAGAGAAACGTACGACTCGAGAGAAGCTGTTTTGACGGGATCGGAAAATGCGCCGGGGCTAATGGCACTGGGGAGAAGCAGTTTTATATCTTCGGCGCGCAGCGAGAATGTAATTTCTAATATCACGCGGAGAGACACGCACGCGATCCGAATATTTCTCCGCGCGAAAAATGTCCCCGGGACTTTAGAAAAGACATATGTGGAGGGCGCGAGCACACACACACACACACACGTATTGAGAGAAAAATCCGAAGAGAGAGCATCAGCTGCATATTCTTCGGCGTCCCCGCCCTAAATCATAAAGATAAGTTTTCATTTAATAGAGTCTCCAGATAATTTAGACGTTTCCTCCGGCGTAAATAATAAAACGGAAACTTCGAGCGGTACTTTCCAGAACGGAGCGGAACGGACCGGTAACAATTAGGTATCTCGCAGATTTGTTCAGGCGCTGACGGTGATAAAGTTGGCGCGGCAGAGGGTGCGCGGGAAAACGAAATAGCGAAGTGGAAAGATGGTGAGTAAGTGGCAAGGGAGGGCGGCGGCGCGGAGACGGAACCGGGGAGGAAAAGGTTTCGTCGGGGCTCGAAACTGCGAGGAAGTCGCAGTAAGCAGAGGAGAGGAGGACCGGCGGCTCTCTCTCTCTCTCTCTTTCTCTTTCTCTCGCTACTATTCCCACGTATAGCCGGCTCATCAATCATCAGAGTTTAGAGTCGGACACGTAATTTCCGGGGCGTGGGATTCGTTCGACGCTCGCGTCCGTTCAGCCGCGTCTCCGATTGGCTCCCGGCGTCTAAACGGACCGCGCGATTGGCTACAACTCCACGCCGCTATGATTTATGAGCCACGATGCGTTCGTTAATATGGCCGTTGATCGGTTTAGACGAACGAACCGGCAGCCATCCAGTCCGAGGAGACACAGTTCAACTGCGACGTACTTGTCGAACTGAGTTATGCCCCGAGCATTGGCGTTACGTCATTTCCACGTCGCTTTTAGTTGGACTAATCTCTCGTCGCTTTGAAACGCGCGCGTTGACGCAATGGATTTCAAAACCATGCTGTCGAATATGTCGGAAAAAATTACACCCCTTTGATAATTCATTTCCGACTCTCTCTCTCCCTCTCTCTCTGTTAATTAAAGAGTTTGAATAATTTTTACAACACCTGATGACGTGAAAATAAGTCTCTCACAAGCTTGCGAAGACTAACAGCTGTGTATCGATCTCCGGCAAAACAAAAAGAACGCCGTTCTACCGGAAAGTCAGCTGTTCGTTGCGAGAGCGATCGAATGTCAAGCTATATCGTCGCACGCTGTGACATCACGTGGAATAACTTTCTTGTTATTATTATAAATTAATAGACCAATAAGAAACCGTTGAAACTAAGAAACGATGTTTGCTAAAGTTAATCGAAACTTTCTATAACTTATTGTCTCATCAAAACATTAAAATCAATATACAATTTTCTATCAGTCAATGTGTGAATACGTTTACCAATAAAATTTCGGCAACTGTTTCTAATAAAACATATTAAATTTTATCTTCAACTCTTGACGTTTTCGCAAAAAGTTAACAGACATGCACAATTTAATTATAGGTGAAAAATATTGCATTCGCGCCGATGTGAACACAAAGACAGTCATCCTTTCCTTTAACGACATTCGTATTTATTCAGCCGCTACGAAGGACGCCATTTCGTTTCGCAGACGGCAAACATTTACTCTTGTTCCCGGGGTTCTCTCCTTAGCCGATTTCGTGTACTGCGAGGGACAGACCTCTCCCGAATTTTAATCCCGTTTCTCTCGCACGATACACAAGCAGCTAGTAACAAATTCGTTTGAAATATTTTACCGCTCAGCCTACAAGCGCGCGCGCGCGCGCGCATGTTTTAATATTTAATATTAAAAAATGCTCTCCGTGGAAGTAACGTAATAAAAAGTAGAAGAGGGAGAGATGGTTTCATTTCTACTAACATTTTTATTCAGTTATTACGCGTATAATAAACCGCGTAATTCGCTTCGCACGGTTGCGCGTACAAAACGATATATGTGATTTAAAAATAATATCGCGCAAGGAAACGTTATATGAGTAGACTATCGCGGAGTTAACGAATCAATTTGAAAGTTTTAATGATGCAAACACGCGCGCACTCCAAAAGTAAACATGTGGGAGCGCAAATTCCACATTTGAATTCTATAATTTTATGAATTTCCGAATTTGGAGCTGAATTTTCTTCGTGCTAATGTGTAACACGTTTCAAAACGAGGACAGAAATACCGCGATTCGATAGAAATCAATGAAAAAAATAAAAGAGAAAATCGTCACAAAAGCGAACTGTCTCCGGAGAACCGCGTAATTAATCGCATTTACGTGTTAAGATCTTGTCGCTCATGTCGAAATCGCGTTATTTTTTTTCTTTTTTTTTTATAGTACCATTTTTACACCGTATTTGTATTACCCGTAAGTTTGTATTTCTGTTTTACTATTTTCGATAGCAATCGCACAAATCGGGGCTCGCGCTATTATCGCGATGGCAATTTGTTAAGAAGTCGTTCGTAAAAATTAGCCAGCTGGCGAGCGGTCGCGAATTTATCACGCGGGATCGGGGGCGCCCGCGCTCGTAAAACAGACCCCGGCGGGGTAGTTAAGTGAGCGTCATAAGAGTGCGCGACGGGGGTGGAGAGTTTGCGTCCACGAGGGAGTGGAGTAGGTCGAAGGGCTTCCTCACAGAATGGAATCACAATCTCTTAACCGTCGGGTGGAAACGTGGCGCAGGTAAGGTGCGAAGTAAAGGCGGTTACGACTCGATCTCCCTTGTTACGACGGGAAATGATTATTCACCCTCTTGCGCCCCGCTTTGCCATCGCCGCCGCTGCCGCCGCCGCCGCCGACGCCGCCGCCGACGCCGATGCCGCTACGTGGCTCGTCTGACGTTGAACGAACGTTTCTACTTAAAGACGTTACCGGCTTTATCGCGCGCGCAAACTACGACGCGAATTGCTCGAATGACGAACGCCAGAGGTGGATTATCGCTCGCCACCTCGCAGACGTAATTCCGCCATTGACACGGAGGGAGGTTGCGTTTGACAAAGAGTGACTCGACGCGCGTTCTCGTTCCGGCGAGATGAGAATCGGATCCGATAATTACCGTTCCGTTATGTATCTATCTATCGGGCGTTTAAACGGCGCACAAAGAAAGGACGACGATATCGAGAGCATCTGACAGGAGATTATCGCGTTTTACATCGGCGACGTTTCTCCCCGCGTCAGTTCAATCATGAACTTGTCGATATTGAATTTATACGACGGAGGGGAATTATTTCAATCTCTGCAAACATCAAATTATTCAGGAGAAGAGAAAAGTGACCTTTAATCAAATCGCGACGTATTGTAATATTTTCTTTGAACGTCTTCTGTTCCACGTTTTTATCCACGAAATAGACGTTGACGCGTGTGTGAGCGATTTGATCTTGAATATAACGATATACAAACTGATAGTCGGCTTGTTGCGCTTAGTACACGTCCGAGCCCAAGAGGCATCGCGTTCATTATTTATCGTCGGGTCTTACACAAGCGTGGAATCGCTTTCTCCTCCTCCTTCTCCTCCTCTTTCCTCGCGCGTCCCGGTTTCCCTCGTCCATCAGCGTAGCCTGCGGACTCTATGCTCGCACCACGGGACGTCGGGACGCCGTCCGGTTCCACTCCGTGACCGCTTCTCACTGTCTTGCTCACTGTCTCGCTGGTATTATAAACTAGTTTGAATCGCTCGCGACTAACAACGTTACCCACCGAGCGTGTCTCAACAGCGTTACGGGACCACAGTTCGAAACAGTTCCCGACCGACCCCGATGTGCCAGGTGTCCCGGCCTTTGGACAGGTTACATCGGCCGCTCTCGCTCTCTTACCTCTCTCGCAGTAATCTTTTCTCGCTCTCGCACGCTCGCGAATTCACGCCCTCGAGAGACGCGTCCACTCACCGTAATTCCGTTTCAACGAAATACCGCGCTGATGGACATCGGGCTCTATTTACGTGATTGGTAGAACATAAAACAGTCCCCCAGCCGCTTGAAAGAGGAAACTCCGAAACTGCGAGTGAAATCTCATACGTTCTGCAGTTGCTTTCTCTCTTTCAACAGGGCACGGTGATGAAGCGAAAATTATTCCCACATGTGGGGAAAACGATGCGGAACAATTTATCGCGTTGGTTATTTGTTGCGCGCGAATAACAGTTTGCGCGTCAATTTAATATTTTTTCCAAAATATTTGGACTAAATTCCGCGAGGTTTTCCGCGGACCGGCAAACGCGTTTAAAAGTTTGCCTCAAACGGAGTTTTGAAGAGCGTAGATGTGACATAAAATCGATATAATAACTAACCGCCCCCTCCGGGGGTGTAACTTCGATATAATAACGGGGAAAGTTAGTTTTTACTGCAAACAATGAAATATTTTTTTCGTTCCTCGCCGTAAGGAACGGCTCGCGCGCGTCAGAGATCCAATATTAACACCACAAAGTTAATCGGACGGGAATGAGACGTAGCGAAGTTTTGCGCCGGGATCGGTGAACAGTCGCGAACGACGTACCGCGCGCGAGAAATTTCCTTCAAAATAAAATTAGACGACTCTTATGTACACACACTCGCGGAACTTCGCCTTCGCGTGTTCGCTCGCAGTTCGTTTCTAGCGGGAGGACGAGGGAGTATTGTCTAACCGCTAAGCCGTAGACACACACTTCGCCTAAGTTACATAATGTTTCGCTAAATATATTGGCCAATTAAACCGTGCCGCTATTAACTCTGTCTCATAAAGCACTCGCTGAATATTTCACCCGCGAAGGAAACTCTTCCGCGCTCGGGGGAGGGCGGGGAGTTTTGTACGAATCAGTCGTCACAGGTGTGCGCGTGTCAACGGAAGTGAGTGAGTTAATATGTAATTTAGCTCCGCGCTTCTTGATCGCTTGTGTGTCGTCATTGCGATGTCCGCGCTAAGCTCCCGGCCGGATTTCCCCGACGTCGATCTGATCGACACACGCTTACATCAGGCCACCTGTTACCAACTACGACGAATTGCGGAATTGACGATAGATTTAACGCGTCAATAACTGCGGATCGAGTTGTTAGCGAGCATCAACCGCGCGTTACGTAACTTTTCGTATTACACAACCTTACACCATCTTGGGTCGGTTATTTCTTCTTTTTTTCCTCTCTTCTTCCCGACGTACCTGACCAACAAGTGTTGGCGGGGAAACCAACGGGGTTTCCATGCAGGGCGGGGAAGCGATGTATTTTTACCGCGGTTAAATTTATCGGCAAAAGAGAGAAAAACAGCGAGAATTTATTTGTTTGTTTGCGACAACACACACACACACACACACATCTACTTTGCAAAACGTTGCTGGCTCGCCGCCCGCCGTGCGCGAAAATTTCAACTCTGGCGCAGCAGCAGCGCGGGGCAGGTAGCCCGCGGTAATTCCTGAAACACACCCGACGAATTTATCTTCTCTGATTACTTCGCCGACACACGCGTGCGGTTAAAATTGAAGCGGAATGACGAGTGCATTATTACACGTCCCGCGAGTATTCTTGGATTACGCTGCAAGCGGAAGTGCTGTTTTTTTTTTTGCGCGATACCACTTTGCGAAAATATTAAATATATAGAACTGTGTGTGTGCGCGCGCGCGCGCAACGTGAATATTTTGTGAACGACGATATTAATGCCCGGTGCGGAATCGATGAAATTAAAATCGCGTTATATTTCCTATACATTAACAACGCCAAAGCAAACGCGCGTTCAACCTGATAATTGCACGCAATCAAACCGGTTCATGATGAAATTCTAGCTGATAAACAGCAACGTGAAATAAAATTTCGTTTACAACATTTTATCCGCATATTCCTTTTTTCGCGAGCTCTCGTAACGAAAAAGTTTCGCGAGCTCGTAACAATGGCGCGCAATTTAAAAACGGTGGATCTGATGGTTGTTGTTGCGCGTTGTAACGCGCGCGGAGCGAAACTACTACCATAGGTGGTGGAACAGAAACGCTCGTATATTTCGAAACGAAAGCGCATTCCGAATATCATAGGAAAACCATACCCGTGATGATTTCTGCGGGGAATATCTGCGGCGCAGATATTTTTCACGCTTGTACACATTGAATACGTTTCGCTTTTCGAAGACCGCGAGCCTTTTTCCGCGTCGACAATTTTTCGGTTTTGCTTCGCTCTCGCCGTCACGAGAGAGAGAGAAAACTCGTTCGGCTTCCCTCGATCCCTCGTCGCTTAAGCCGATAAGTCACTTTCACCGATAAAAACGTTTGTCGGCGATCACATAAGGTTGTTTATAGATGTGACGATCATCTTCCGTTCGACGTAACGTCCGAATTTTATGTCGCAGTCGTGAAATTAGTCGGGGAAAGGTCGGTCGCCATTTCCCCAACTACCGTCGGCGCTCACGCAATCTCGGCGAAGGTGGAAGGGAAGAGGGTGGATAACAAGTCGGCCGGGCGTTAAAGTTTTTAATGGCTCGACGCCTTATCGCCGAGCTATTCGTTGGGGAAAGAGAGCCGGCGAAAATCGGGGCGAGAAAGAGCGAACGCGGGAAGTACGCGGGAAGAAGTAGGAGAGAGAGAGAGGGGGGGAGAAAAACGGGGAGGGGGAGGGCCCTTTTCTTCTATTTCGGACTGTCTACTCTTCTCTCTCGAGAAAATAGCGTCGCTTAAGAGAATCCGGCTAGGTTTTCATAATGGCCGCGTCCAATCCGGGTGCTCACTTCGATGATTCCCGCATCTCCCTCCTCCTCCCGCGTACGACAGGAGCCTTCTGCTCCTTCCTCCACGGGGAAATGTACGAAGGAGCGCGGTGCTTACCTTTGGATCGCCGATAAACTTTCAAAGTGTGCCACTTTATCGTTTCGTCTCATTACCGGGACAATGAGAGAGATTGCATTTCACTAACTAAACGCGGAAGGAAAGCGGGAGGGGGGGGGAAACAGTTTTCTCCCAGATATCCGGGAGGGATAGTTCTTTCGCTCATACTTTCCTCCTTCTCGTCTCCTCTCACCTTCTTCTGTCTTACGTCGGCCGACAAGATGTATTGCTCCCGTTGCTCAAGCGAAAACTATATACGCGCTGTAAGTAAGTTTTCAGGTGTACTTCGAAAATCCATACGTCTTGCTCTATCGATCTATCTATCTATCTGCCGCGCAGTGACAAAGTCCACACACAAACGTATCGTTCGGGACGAGTGACAATTTGACAGCCGAGTTAGCTTACGGGTAACACACACGGCATATACACCGCTTTCTCCGAAGTGAGAGAGAGTCTTAACACGCCGGGACGTAGCCGATACGGCGATTGTTGGATACGAGAGCCTGTGAAGGATGCTAATTAGAAGGATCAGAAACTAGGCGAGACGACGCGCATCGCGCCAACGCCCGTTTAACAGCGAACAAGAGAGAACGGAGAAGGTAAACCGCGATTGCGAAAGTCAGGACCTCCATATTGATTAGCGGTTGCGAAGGCTCTCGCCTGTTTGTCCTGGCTTACCCTTCGTAACACCGTTACCTCCGAAGTCTGTCCTCTCGTCACGTTGACGACGAGACTACGTCCGGGTTTGCCGATTGACTAATGAGATTGTCGAAGGTGTTTAGGTGCAAGCGCGCGCGACAACAGATTGTTCGTTACAGAATCAACGAAAAAAAAAAAAAAAAAATAGAAGAAAGAGAGGAGGCTCTTGACACTCCGAACTAGCTTGACGCGAACCTGTTTGCGGACGCGACTCGAAATAAATTGCGTCTGTATTTGATTCTCAACTTCGTCGCAAGGAAACGGCTATTCAGAGATTGCGAATCGAATTTCCGCCGTCATCTCGCCGTTATACGGCACAGACGTCCGGCGACGCTCGTTTAAATCGTCTGACAAATAAAATATTTAGCGGCACGTGGATCTGTATCCACGATATGGCGCGTACACGAGTAACGCGACAGCTTTGACAAACAGCGAAATCTAGAGCGAACTTCCTGAAATACCAGATCGAATGACGCTCGGAGAGAGAGAGAGAGAGAGAGAAGAAATAATTGTTACACATCCTGTACGCGCGTGCGGTGATGTATAACGCCCGGGTTACGTACGTACGTAGAACGATTCGACGACAATGACCGTAAAGACCGTAATTTTGCCGTATATTCTCGGTGGTCAATGTACAATTAGGCGCTTTGTTGGAATGTATACAATCGCGCGGTCGGTATTTCGCGGGTTCGCGTAGTATCGCGCGTGTTTGTTACATATATATATATACAATATATATATATATATATGTGTGTGTATATATATATACGTATTTTACTCAATCGCGACACGTATTCGCTTTACACGCTATTCAAATTCGAACTCGGCCGCCGATGAAAATTTGATCCCCTAATTAGCAAATACCTCGTAGGATCACAATTACAAATTTATTCGCCCGATGCGCGCAATGACTTTAATCGTTAACGCGGTTAACTCATCCGGCGCGTGTATACGCGCTTGACGACGTTACATTGTTGCAGTTACGTAATAATTATAACGATAATATTAATATTTTCGTCGATGCGCACACGCGGGCCCGACCGCGCGCCGACCGCGAACAAGCCGCGCCAATTGGCAATTAGCGCGTCATTAATATCGTCACGTAGAGCTTACCGTTGCGCTGCACAACTCAACTTCGGAGCGAGGTTGGTTGTTACGTTATCAATCAACGCGCGCAAACGGGCTTCGCATTCGGGTTTCCGAGTATAAATTTTCTTTGATGGCGCGGCGAGTTCTGTATTATTACGTAAGCTCGAAAAGAGGTCGGGTAACAATCAAAACTATCAAATGTTGTTGCAATAAACGAATGTGTGTGTGTGTGAGCAAAATAATGGAAATAGAATGACATACTGCATGTCTTATAAATTTAACATCTCGATTTGCGTAACATTGGATTTATATTTGAAATTCGCGCACAACAACGACGCTCCGGTCGGTCTTTCCATCGGCTAAATCTGCTTCCCGATTGTACACACAAAATCACGCGAGCGGGACGAAGTCCCTTATTTCATCCAGTTCGTGTATATCTCGTGTGTATCTGCAAGGGCGCCAGGGCGCTTAGATTTCCCGCATTGAAAAAGGATTTCCGGAAATTCCTCGTCGTTCCTCGACGTGAGACCCGGACACGTGGCTTCGCGGTCACGTCACGCTGCACGCTCGCACCGAATTCCATTTTTTTTTTTTTTTTTTTTTTTCAAATCGCGAGTCACGCGGCGGCGTTTTGCAACCCGTTCTCTGATGGAGAACGAACGAACGAACCAAACGAACGCAGATGTTACGCCACTGTGTGGCGTGCCGCCGGCGGTTGGCGTGACTTCCGGCGGAGGCGCTGAGCGCCGGAAACCAATCGTAGCCTCTACCAGACCGAATCATCTGCGCTTCTGCGGTCAAGCAATCCACGTGCCGTCGAGGCTTCTCTCTCTGGTATTCGTTAACAGAACATCGAGATAGAGACGAGTCCGGGGATATATCGACTGTTTCCCGGACTTTCGCAATTCGCGAAACAGAATTCTAAACTGTAGAAATACACCTGCTTTACAATGCAACGCTTGTCTCGAAATATCAAATCGCACTCGTCAGATGCAAAAACAATTATTGTTTAATTTGTTCGTTGATGCTTTTCTACGTCACACAGTTGCGGTATAACAGACAACTGCAAATTGAAAAGTTCACTGCACGGCAATTACAATGTCAAAAACCTCGCAAACGCGTCTTAAAAAAGTCTCGATTTGTTCCTAAAATTTCGCGACGAAAAAAAAGGGACAATAAAGTTTCATCGTCTGCTAATACGCGAAAAAAATAGCGCAGTTCCCAAAGCTCTTCTCGTTCGAAAACTATTAATGCCTCGCGTTATTTTCGTTACGAAAACGTGGATCTTTACCGTTCGCGATCTGGAAATCTCGTTACAAGAATTTATGACGACCTCTTCTCCCGCCCCCTTCGCCCTCTTCCTCATATATATATATATATATATAGCGGATCGTTCGCATTACATGCAAGTCGCGAGCGCCCCGGAGAATGTTGGCCGATCTTTCGCCGAGCATTGGACTTTTCGAACCAAACAAGTCATCATTTATCGTTATCGCCGACGACCGCCTGGAATTCTCTGCTCGCTATTGTTCTTCCGGGCATAAATCCGGCCGTAGCCTTGTGATATTCTTATATCGCTGCAACGAGGTATCGAACTACATCGGGAGGGAAGAGAGGGGGAGGAAGTACGATATCGAGACGAAGAGAGAACAAAAATGTGCGACGAGCGCGAGATGAAGCGAGACGGACAGAGGGGCGGGGGAGAGAGAGATGCGAACGGGCGGGCGAAAGGCATCGCCCGTTCCGAGGGTGGATTATCGGTTTTGTTTGCCCGGAGGGCCGTCATCGAGTATCGATATTCGCAATCCCGCGTAGCCTGCCGTCGAGCTGATGCAAAAATCAATGAACCAATAACCGAGGTGGATTCTCGTCTGCTGCGCGCTTATGTGTACGGCATGCAAGCGCGCATACGTGTGCGCTGCTTGTTAGCCCGGAATCCGCGAAGAGCTCTTTCAAGACCGATGAGCGAGCGAGGAGAGCGAGCGGATACTAATAAGAAAAACTCGTGCGCCGTTTTTTCCTTTTTCTTTTTTTTTTTTTTTCGTCGTTTTCTAAAGTAGCGCGCTCCGCGCGCTTTCCGCAATACGAAAAGCGGCGAGCTCGGGTGGACTACAAAGTTGCCACGGCAAAAAGAGGGGTTTAAAACGTCGAAAGTGCATTGACACAACGTGCTTATTAATAGCGCGCGCGTTATAATACTTATATTACACCGATACGCAGATGGCTGCAATGTGTTATTAATTATCAATAATATCGCGTTTAATATTAAATTTCATTCGCCAAATTGATATCATTTTACGGACATCCGAATAATGAGATCATTAAATGTCACTTTTACGAGGGATTGATATTAAAAGCTTTCATTATAAGGCTTCGGGATTAAATTATGACATCGAGCGCCATGATCCCTCGCGCGCGCGCGCGTTGCTCTTCTTTTTCCGAGGGAAAGATGTGCGGAACGGAGAAAGAAACGATAGTTTCATCGGAATCGATTGGAGACCGACGAGAGAAAAAGTTCGTCGTCGACATCAGCGACGACGACGACGACGCGGTAATAACGCGGAATCCGGAAAATGAAAGCTCGTGTGCATTTCTTTCGTTCCGGCCGCGCGCGTCGACCGGATCGGATGAATCGATGGATTAAGCGAGCGAGGAACGGCCCCCGGAAAGAGGGTTGCAGAATCCGCGTGGACGCGCGCGCACATTAAATCCCGGCAACAAAAAACTCACGACCGGCATAAGCCTTTCAAAGTGTTCCGGGGCGATGTACGGGGGACCAGGCCGCCGAGAAATTGGGACGCTAGTCGTTACCATCGCGTACGAAACAGATTCACTTTATAATTCGTCGGTCCTTCTGTCGAAACCGTCACTCGAGAAAAAAATTAAAACTCGGCATTGCGTATGGAACAGACGCACTCGCGGGAAGATTCATTGTTTTTTTTTCTCTTTTTTTTTTTACGCGACCGCCGCTACAAATCGAAAGAATTGTCAACCCGGCGGGATTCAATTTTTTATAATGGACACTGTAAAAGCCCGGAATTTTTCGGGTGTCCGAAGTTCTAGCGCGTCTCTCGCCACGCTCGGACCGCGCGCGTGTAACCCCCATTACGAATTAATTCCGTTTCTCGTCGTCGCGAGTTAATGCGGCATGTATGAAAAAAAGTTCTTTATTGAGTTCATCATGAAAGCATTGTGCTAATGTACACGATGTTCGTGTTAGGATAACATTATGTTGTATCGCGTGGAGAATATTGCCACACGAAGCTATTCCGACCACTGATGCAACTAGTGTATGGGAGAAAGGGAGGAAAGGGGTTGCGCGCGTCAGCAATCTCGTCATAAAGCGATCAGCATTTTTCTGCGAGAGCCTCTGGCCCGACGAAAGCACCGCGGATTAAAATTCAAAAGCTTCCAGTGCGCCAGAGATCGCTTTAAATTTGCGAAGTTTCGCGGTGCTGGCGTCCAACTTTTCGACGATGGATCCGTCCGAAAAAAAAAAAAAAAAA
>QVOA01004148.1:0-25657 GCA_014825685.1 Pseudomyrmex cubaensis | reverse complement strand
TGAACATTTTGGAATAAGCCTATATAGTTTAAAAGTGTTGTTAACATTATTAACATTGTAAAAAATATGTTGCAAAAAAAACAATTTTGAATAAAAAATCATATTTTTCTTAGTTTTCAATATTTTTGGCTAAAAATTTATATTGATATTCTCAAAAAACTAAAGTCGACGAACATGGTCAAATTGACCCAGTATGTTCCCCGAGGGTTAAACTAAAACAAGATAAAGCATAGTTTTCATTTTAAAAAAACACGTCATAAATCTTAGCTATTGAGTCGAGTTGGTGTTTGCAACTTGTCGGTGTGAGAACACACCTTCTCAGAAACACGCGGAAAAATCCTGTTAATTAGAGCTTCGGAATGAAACGCGAGACGGACAGGATTAGTGACTCGGAGAACTTCTTCCCGATGCCGGGATTCGGCGGACATGACTTGAGCACCAAAAGGAAGAGTGTTCTTGTCAGTTAAGCACAACCGCGCACTTTCCGTGTATTTTCTTTCTCTTTCCTTTCAGAAGGTTACATCTTCCTTAAAAGCCGACGATATTTAACTATAGAACGGAAGTACTTAGCCTCGGAAAGCGCACGAAACGTTTTAAGCTCTCGAGTTTCTTCATTTTACCCCGGTAGCCATTTTGTTTCTAATAAAATAATAAAATCAATACTAATGTGAAGAAGATTTCTGATCGCAATGAACACGTGTAAAATACACGTGTCAAAAGTTGTCTAATTTTTATTTAAAAAAAAATAGCATTATTTATTTGTTCTTCCTTCACTTCTTTATCTTCTTTTTATCTCAATAAAGCCTGTGACGATAAATTAACATTGCATAGCACATTAGCCTCATACGAACGCTACTGTGACGGAAATAAAAGAACATTTTCCACGCTCGAACGGTTGAATAATGAAAGGGATGAAATGAAGCGAGAAAGAAAGAGAGAGAGAGAGAGAGAGAGTTTCTCCAGCGAAAAGACGCAGAAAGGAACAGCAAACGAAAATCTCACGAAATTCAAGATTTACCGCCATCCCACCCCGAGTCGGGGCGACGAAACGCGACCCCTCAGTTCGCTGATATGATAAACACCCGAAATGACAGCGGCATCCGACCTTTTCCTCTCCCCTCGCCTCGATCTTCTTCGGCCTTTCGAGTTAATCACGTCAGGCGGGTGAACCCTCTGATTAAAACGGCCCTTCGTCCCTTCTTATTATTATTGTTATTAAAGGAAGACGAATACAGGGTACTCGGGAGAATCGTCGGGAGAGACGCTGTGAGTCGCCCTGTACGTACAATACGTACATACAGAACATTCTGACGCGAATACGCAGACCTTCCCGATCGTCAGTATTTTCGGGATTATTAAACGCGTCTGACGAGTCGAGAAATGAGTTTCGGCGTTCAAGTCGCTCCTTAATTAACTCTTGTATCTTGTTATCAATCGCGCGCGTATATAGCGAAACATTTATTTCGTGTTCATTATTTACATGGATTATCTGAAGAAACAGGAAAAACGTTAAGTATAATTAATTTTTCTCAATAAAAATAATATTTCGTATTCTTGATAAGAGAAATCAAAAGCCAGAAAACAAGTTTAGCATTAGTTTCACTGTGAATCAATAAAATAACAGATTGCAGCGTTTCACGTTGAGGTTTTTAATGAAAATATACTCAGCGGAGTTATTATCAAGGTGATTATGCGTGCGAAGTGCGCCAGCGGGAATATCTGTGCACGAAATGATTTTTTTCCCGCACCAGTTCGGCGTTTGTCACAAGTACGTTCTACGCAAGTTCTCTTAATTAAATCAGAAAATTCATTAAAACCGAGGTTTAAATTATGCTAAAGACCCGGTTAGCGAAAGGATTCTCACCCCCGTGTCGCCGTCGGGCAGAAATTTGTCTGAGGCGACCCTCGTAACAAATTAAAAATAGTGTTAGATCCTGGCGAAGCGTCGCTAACTACTGGCACGTCGAACGAACAACTTCTTTCGAACTCGCGGGAAGCACGCGGCAAAAAGATCGAGAGATATCGAGCTCTCGTGTTCGTAACCGAACGAACAAGATCCGGTTGCGCGCGCAGCCATCTATCCTCGGAGTAACCAATCATGCTAATAAAGCCGCCAAGCATAAGTAATACGGAATGATCGTAAATCGATGAACACGCGCACGATGTCGATATCGAAGAAAAAGCACGCGAGGAGAAGAAACAGATCGTTCTATTACCGATACTTCTTGAATGTTGCTTTTAATGTTCGTAAATTGCGTAAGTTATAATATGTTTCTCTCTTTTCTTGAGTAAACTCGCATATAGGTGTGTGTTAAAAATATTATTTTTATACAATTTTGTGTGGTATTTTTACTGAATAATTTTAAAAGTGTATTTAGTGTTTACAAAGCGCTTTAGATAAAACTTTGTTTTACCACTTCGGTAGACAAAGTTTCTTACAATAATGTACTTTTGATTCGGATTGCGTTTTGCGCGGAATTTTAAGGTTCTACGCGCGCGATGTTCGCATTTGAGACATGACTTGCGAGATTCTTAATTCGTTATGCCGCGATAATGCGCATTGCTGCACCTTGTGTTCTCGTCGCGTGCTATTGCATACAGGTGTGCGCACGGTCGAGTCATCGGTGCAACAAGCTGCACGCGAGGAAACACGCAACTGAGACATTACGTAAGGTCGCTGCGACGAGGCAAAAAGAGAAGGAGTTTCTCGCGAAGCGAACAGTGAGAAGCAGAGCGAAAGAAGAGTATGCGAAAGAGAAGTGGGAGGGAAGGGAAGAAGTAGAAATAATGAGTTCGCACGACGCGGACTGGGAACTGCCTCGACCGCTACAAAACGAGTCCTACCTGCCGGCAATGATTGCTGCCTTCCACGAGCTAATAGTACCCGCAAACGTAACGAAGGGTTATGTGGATCACGAGTTTGTTATTGGCTCGCTTAATGACCCATCCGCTCGTTCTACCTGTCTGAAGTGCAGTCCGATCCGAGCCGTCAACGACATAACTGGTCAACGTGTATTGAGTGTCGGTGCAGCCCAACTTTTTTACGTGTGAAAATGAATGAATACATTTTTATATCGAAAAGGTAAAACAGCTCTTAATATATATGTTCTCGAGTAATTATTAAATAAATAATTTTATTCTTTAATATTCAATGTGTAACTGTAAAATGTAAACACCTTATGAAAACCGTTTCGATAAAGTTTTTTAACGAGTTGCGTAATTATTTGCAAGTTGTATGAGAAAAAAAATTATTATTTCTCCATGTATCTCGACATTTTTCACTTTTATAATTTTCACTTTTAAGTTGAGCTGCATTGTATGTGCAGATTGTAGAATATAAAACCTTTCGTTAAACAAAGAGAAACTGTAAGCTATTGGAAATGAAAAGATCTCGGTGTTACACGAACTTTTTATCATACGCTGTACGATTCTTGCGAGGTATCATTGAGAGGCAGTGTATTACAAGAGGAGGAATATCATAATGAGGTAGAATTAGAGATCGGCCGACTTGCTTCGGAATTCATTCACTATTGTTAAATTTGCATTTCGCGAAAAGTATCTGGGTCGCGCGCTCATGAGATGAGATGTTCTAGAATTAACTGTGTGAGTCAGCCCCGGAATCAAAGGTGCGCGAAACGTTTGAGTGGTTACGACTCTAATGAGACACTCGACCTGGCCGGTGCGCGCGCGTAATTTATTTCCGCAATATTCGAAACGTCAGCAACACCGACCCGACCACTTGTCCATCTTAATGGAGCGTAAGATTCAATATTTATACATCAGAAGCCGTAACTGTGGTTCTAGATTGTCTCAATCGAGATACTTTCTTTTACGAAAGAGAAACACTCGAAATCCAACATGTCCGTCATTACTATGACGCAAAACATGTCGAATGTAAATTCACTGTAATACGATCTTGTTCTGTTGCAAGCCACCCGAGAATAGATCAAGTCTTAAAATATTCTAATACAATCCGTTCCCTGTTCTCTTTTTCTTTCTTTAGAAGCTTCAATCATTCAGTCAATCAGAAAACTTTGCACGTTCTTGCGACGTTCGGAATTAAATCGCAAATGAAACGTGTCAATTTCAAGATTATTTATCACACAAAAATCGGAAAACCATTTGATACAAGATCTTCTCGTAAGCCATTTCAGAGAACCGTAAAAACTTGTCGCCAGCTTGCAGCAGCCGTGTACTGCCAGATCGACCGACGGCTTGCGCGATATCGTAAAGGCATTTTCTTCCGGCGAACGGTAGTGCCACGGAAATCCCAGTCACTGTCGTTGATGCTTCGAGAGAGCTTCGTTCTATACATCGCGCGCAGCAACCCGGTTCTTTAACGAGAAATCCCAGAAATAGCCTGAGCGACTTAGAAACTATAGCCACCGTTGTTTCATCTTGTAGCGGCGCGGTTATTTCTAGTCCAACAAATTAATCGTGAAACTTTCGCAATGTTAAAAATTTGCCGTAAAAAATTAATTTGCCGGCTGGCTCAGAAAGAGCGCGAATATCCTTCGCTCGGGACAAAAATAATAGACACGCGTCGCGATGGCCGCACGCGCGGGCTCGGCACATAATCATTGCATTTATATTCACTCACCATCGATATTAGACGAGGATTGATCCACGCCTGCTGCATGTTATCGTCGAGGTACCGCTTCGCTATCCGGGCGATGTTCTCGTGCGGCTCTTTCTTCGACACGGCCGATACGGTGGGCGGGACGGCCACGTTGGCATTGTTCCTGAAACAGAAACGAACGAGCGAGCGTGAGCATCGATCGAAGCCCGATTCGTGAACACCTCGTAGAAAGCGAGCACGGCTATGATTATCACCGCGCTGCACGGTAATTGGAATGTTTCGCGGCGATGGGAGATTTTTCTGTGCTCTGAGTAGGCAGAATCCCAACGATGAAATGAGAAGAGTTCACAGACTCTTGCAACTAAGTATATGATGCAACTTTACGAAATTTTAGTGTGTTATTAGAGAACTCTTCAGTGCACTTTGGTGTAGAAATTTTTTTAACATCATATTAAGGTGAAATTATTTAGAAAATAATTTTTGACTATCAAAAATTATAGATTAAAAATGAGTCCTCGGAAAGAATTAAATCCAAGTACCTAAATTTTAAAATGCTGCTTTCTTTTTTTTAATTTTAATACTCGTTGAAAGTTAATTGAAATAAAAAGGCTATACGAGCAATTATACAGAATGTTGGCGTATTTGATATATTTCTTTATTGAATTTGTGATCAAACGTTTTGATCTTTTATTTAAGATCTTCCTCAGTGATTCTGTGTGTAGAAATATATCAAATACGCCAACATCCTGTATAATTGCTCGTATAGCCTTTTTTAACACTAAAGAGTGAATATTACTTTTGTCGAGATGCGTGCTATTTTAGAAAATAAGTACTACCATGATCATAATCGTAGTTTGGCGCGTAGTTTGTGCCAGAACGTTTTGGCGAACGACGTCAAGTCACTTGTGCACACGTGAAATTGCCGACACGCGTAGAATAACTCCAAAGTCGAAGCACGTGTGTCTCTTCTCGTGAAGAGACTATTCACGCACAACTCAAACGAGCACTTCGATTTGCTTAAAGTACGTCAGAACGTGCCTGAACTTCACGTCGTTCGTGAACACACATGTAGTTTTCCTTCGTCGACGAAATTTACAATGTTTACAACGCATAAAATTGTCAACTAAGTTCGCTTTAAAAAGAAAAGAAAATATTTTCAATTGAATCTACAAATCAAATCAAATTATCTCATCTGTTTCTCGTTGTCAAACAGACAGATGTCTAGATAGCGAGATAAATCGAAATGCAAATTGTGCTTTGAATCAATCGACAATGTTGAAATCTGGTTAATGGCGGGGTTTCACGGCATTCCAGACCGCGCAGCGTTAACTGCTATTATTTACTTGGATGAGATATTAACGTGAACGACGTTTGACGGAGAATAGTAATCTAAACAGAGAGGACGGGCAAAGCGGATGCGCGCCGGGGCACTATGGAGCAGGAGGCCACGAAATTAACGGTCTCCTGTGCCGCACGGCGATGTATCAAACCGAATCTATTGTGCAAGCGCCACCGTCATCGGCCATCACCAGTCGCCAGATTGCACGTTGCACGACGACGCAGAAACAGCTCGGAATGAGGAGGAGAGGTCGATACGATACGTATCTCCGGCTACGAGGGATCATTACAACGTTGCTGCCGCAATCGTCGGTACCCGACATTTTGATTGGATTAACGGAAAAAAATACCGGCACACCGGCTATTAATTTTCTGAGGACGGCGATTTCACTCTGACAATAAGTGAAATCGCTAGGAACACAAGGAGCTGACAAAGTTATTTATTACTTTACGTTTCCTACAAAGAGACTGTGTATTCAGAGATTGTATTTGTTTTTATTTTTATATTAGACTGAAGAGTAAAAGCGCGCAGAGCAGAGAATTTCCGTCTATTAATTTCTTGCAATTACGAGACACGATTATTCACCGCCGCGCATGTACTCTAATGACGCAAAACGCAGTTCGGCGTAGTTAGACAGTGACTGAATTCCTCATCGTGCGTTCACAATTATCCCATTAATCCCCCAGGTGGATTACGCCGCGTGGAGGTGTACTTTTTAGCTCTCTCGCGATGTCTTCGAGACTTACGCACAGCACCTACGCAATACGACATCGCGTAGAATTAATTATCCCGCCTATTCCGCGGCGGGTTCTACCGAAATTTATGTCTGCCGTTCGTTTCTGTCAAAACTGGATTCGAGAAAGGACTTTAGGTAAAACATTCAATCTGCACTTGAGATATTGTCAATCGAAAACTTTCGCGTATATTTTACATACAAAACAAACCGAATTTTAATAAATTTACTCTTTATACTTTTTCTACTGTTGTTTTTGTATTTTCCAATATATTGAAGTTTCGAAACGTACTTTTGTAAAAGAATCATACACATTTAAAATGTCGATCAAATCACACACATGCGTTGTAATTATTTTTGTAATAAATTGTTTTCACTATATAGAAATTTTTTTTTTAATTATTTCTCCTTTTCCTTGTTCGCACTACTCTTATACCCGCCTCTGCCTTCAGTGGATTCTGTCAAACGCAGTTTGGCTTGAACAATGCGTGTACCTATGAATAATCGCACGTGTGTATATACAAACGTTACGAAACACGCGTTCGCATTCAATAGAGAGTTCCACGACTCGAAACGCGGCGTTTAAGCGACGCGCGAGCAATTGCGGAAGTAAGCGGGGACTGAGACGCTGATACGCCGTGGATATCCCATAAGTGAATTATGAGAGTTTATCGCGACTCCGTCGCCCTGTGCCTGCTGTCGTGGCACAGCTGCCGGTTTAGGCTTCCCTAGCGGGTTAAATTATTGCCGGGATCCCCAAAACCGTCTAAATTATTGGTCCCGGCTATGGATCAGCACCTCGAGCAACCTTAAAGACGCAAACATTTCAAGCCGACGACAAAGCTTTGTCGCAAATACATGTATCACACAATGTTCACTTCTACTCAATTTAAATTTTCACGCATTGTCTCTTCTGATAATTGAATTCTTTTATTATAACTTATTACATTTGTTTTGATAAATAGACAAAAACTCTGTGCGAGGATTTAAAAAAAAAATGTGAACAAACGATTGACGCAACTTTTATAAAACTTTGCAAATAAGGATGCAGCTCTAACTTCACGCAGTCAATAACCGTTTATACACAACGATCGTCTCGCGTGATTTGCTTCCATCAGCTCGACGCCAGATATTTTCACAGAACGATCAGAGAAGATAATACACGATACTTCCCTATTTTCCCTGTATAAGGCGCAAACGATGTACCTAAGTGTGGGAGTTAATAACGCGAGGGATGAAAAGTAGCATCTGTGAGGCGAGCGCGAAGCGCGAATAAGGAAGAAGGAATGGGATAAAGATCGGAAGAAAGATAATCTTCAGAACTACACGTATATTCCGCATTTTGTTCGTCTCTTTCCGCGAGATTTTACAGGTCCTCCTCCGAAAGGAAGAAGCGACCAACATCGGACAAAATCCGACGCCGAGCCCAGACGAAACGAGTCAAGCGGCGTTACGCTCGCTTTAAATCTCCGTAAATGCGTCGCGGTCGCCCCGCGACTCCTTCCCCTGGTGTTTTCCGCAGGTGTATCACCCTATACAAACTCCTCGAGACGGTTCTCACGGAAATCCGCGCCGGCCGCTTCGGTGAATGAAAATTCACGGTAGACTTGAGAAACTTACTACCTCGCCTTGCGGCCGCGAGCAATGGAGCGGGCGAAAACGAAAATGTACGGTGCAATGCGCTTCGCTGAAAACAACGCTCTTCGCGCCCGCCGAGACGATCTGGCCGAACTCGGGAATGTTTTTCGTATGAAAAGTTTAAACTCAACGTATACATGTGTATTCCACATTTGTGAGTTAAGGATATACATATATTGTTACGCTAATAATTGTATGAACTATAAACATGGCGTACCTACTATAAAACTCAAGCGAATAATTACTTTGTTCAATCTCTATATCGCTGCGCCTATAACACGTGGGATGAAGAATAAGAGCAGCCGAACTTTCATTCAGATTACGAGTCATCCTACGAGTTAGGGCTCGCGGCGAAATCACAAGTGATACGGTATTATCGTTGCGGACTTTACGAGTGGCTGAGCGATAAACTCGATAATTTAATGGACACTCCCGCTCACTACCTGTCGTCGCACCATCGTTAACTCAGAGCAAAGCGCTACCTAACACGGCAGGTAGAGATCGTCTCGCGTATGAATCTTACGAGCAACAGTCTTTCAAACAAACAAACAGACCTCAAATGTGTTCATTAATATTTGTTGAGCATTCAGCGCGATTGTTTTCTTCTTAAAGAAAGACTTTAAGTATTTTAAAAACGGAAAATTGTTTATACAAAAAAAGTCGTTTTACTTTACTGGAATCGGCAATTAGAAACAAAAAAAAGATCGATATATCGATATGCGATATATACATCGATATGTGATTGTTTTCTTCTTAAAGAAAGACTTTACGTATTTTAAATCTTTAGACAAATTTCACCACATGTAAAATAAATTTAAACCACTAAGAAAAAAATTAGATACGTTTCTAATATTCATAATTAAAACTGTGTAATCATTAAAATAACGACAGCCGCGAATCTCTGTAGAAGTCACCACCGATCGATACGTTTGAAGATCACCAAAAATTTTACGCTCGAACTGTTTTCTCGTGGCGCGGTTGCAGACGCGAATAACGACGTTCTTCTCGATCACGATACCGGAATAAAACGCGGCTTCTGAGGGGGCGACAAGACATGCACAACAGCGGGGCAACATTCTTGCCATTTTCACGAGCGATAAAGCGTCGGACGCCTCGCATAAAATGTAAATCCGGCTATTTAGTGGGTGTAAAATCGATCGGCGAGTTTCTCCCGATCTCTTTTGCTCCTCGTCTGTGCGTCGGATATCTTCTTAACCGGTCATTTCCCGCAAAGCGCCATAGATTATCGCGATCGTTGCCTTCGTAACGTATGATCGGGTGAACGATTCTCGGAGGAGAATCGCTTCTGTAATTTTACAAAGTGCAATCGCACTTCCCTAGCGATTTTATCATATTGTAATGGCAAACTTAGAAACACTTTATAATTATCTTCTTGTGTCAACAATACTACAATCTTAAAAATTTCCACTGATTTTCAATTCAAGATAAATTTTTAAACAATATGAATACATAAAAGTTCCTTGGATGTAAATAATATTTTCTTAAATATTAGATTTATCACGTGGAAAGATTTTAAATAAAAAAAAAACTATAATTTTTCCGATAAATCTGCCTGCATCACGTCGACGAGAAAAAAACAGCGCAGCTGCAGCATTCTTGACATCACGTACGATCGATATTTGTCGTAAACAGCTCCGATTATGCTAGGACACGCGAACGCGCCGCATATGCTACGTGTGTTACGACGCCCGGTTCGCCGATTGCATTTATAGGCAAAGGTGCACTTTCGACCGCAGTGTCTCGAGAATACACGGCAGATATTGCACGGGGACCTGCAGCAGAGCAATTTGCCGATGCTGTCTCTATGTACCGTGTTTATGTCCGATTCGCATGTATGGATACTACGAATAACGGCATTTGTGGTAGGTTTTTCGCGCACAGCGCTGTTTACTTTGCATATGACGAAGGAAACATCTTATATATCTCTTCAAAGCACGTAGATTCAAATATTTAATTTAATTCTTTTAATTTTTTTATCGCGTTTATGAATAATTATTACAATGCTTTTCACACTCTTAAAAATATGACTGGTTTATATTTTTGAAATCATCTCAAACTGTAATAATAACAATTATTTTTTCTCATTGAATAAGCAATCGTTCAATATTCGTGCGCGGTCTAAATTTAAGGTTTTCAAGACTGTGATTTCTTTAGACATTTTCTATCTTTATTGTCTTGTCAGAATAAAAATGGTATCTTAAAATTGCAAAGTTAAGGGGTAGAAACTAAAAAAGTTAAAGAAAATAATTTGTTAACTTTATTTTTAACGTCGAAGTCTGTTCTGCGACATAAAAAATCATTTACGTTCGAGAAAAGAAAAGCTGTTGCAATATTTAACAGGGATTCATCAACGTGCGATAACGACATTCGGTAATCCGAGAAGAATAGTTTTGAATAAATAAGCGAATCGAAAACGCGCGGGAAAAAGAAATGAAGATAAATGAATAACGAGACCAAGACGTGGGACCTGCGTTCCAACAACCTCTTTGATATTAACCAACAGCGATTAGCATCTGCCGAAGGAATCTGCCGACAGGAAGGAATAACGATGTATTTTCCGAGAAAATAACGATGTTCTCCACGTCTACTTCTACAGAGCGATACCGTACCTTCGCATCTGAGTGCGATAACACTCCAGGTGATAAACCAACAGTAGAGTCTCTACGAAACGTGAGAAGTTATCGCACTTAGACGCGGCATTCTACTTTTTTCAACAAGTCGATCGTGTATCTTATCTTTTTCCTCTCTTTTTGTGACATTGATGTTTCAAGAAGATTTACAATAATGGAGATATTTATCTTGTTTTTAAATATACGCTGAAAACAGTAAAATCAAAGTCAAACAAGAACATTCAAAATTATGTTTTCGTGTAAGTTCTTTCCAATTTTCTATATACTGTCTAAGAAAAGTGTTTCGATATACTCCATTCAATGCAAATATGTTCAATTATTAGGTCAGGATTACGATCTCAATAAGAGACCTCGCTGTTACTCTCTCGTACGTGTCACGTAAAGTAAAATTTTCCCAGAAAGATCGGTTATCCAAACGAGATTGTTCCGACATAGCGCGCACTTTCTAAAACGTCGAACAATCGTTGGCACTGAGCGTAGGTAAGATTCCGGAACGAAATCGTTAAACTGATTCCGGGCGATCGCGCGCGACTCCGGCGTGCTCGTCGGTACCCTTTGAGAGATAAGACCGCTCGTAAATCGTTAAGACCCGCGATATCGATCTGCCATTGGACAAACCACGTTCCCATAACGCGATACAATCGAGCCCGATCCTTCGAACGCGCGCGGCTATCTTTCTCTATCTTTCTCTACTTCGGTATCGATATAGTCGCTTATCGATATAGTAGATACATTCATCATCGCTCACGATCGTTGCAACGATGACGATCTGAATTCTGAATATAACACTCTCTTATTCCGATTATTACTTTGTTTCTCAAAAAAGCTTGAATATAATTTCAACGCGCTTAACGTGTACCGTGTCAGAACAAATCAGAAAGTTGACGCGTCTTGTTACGTACAGCCCGTTTGGGAAATTTAGAAGAAACTCGGGTAGCGTGAAATTTGCCGTGGTCGAATCAACAGCATCGGTCGATTGCTTTTTCGAGGATGGTTGCGCGAAAACGACGGTAAAGGGTGTCAGGTAAAGAGGTCGGCGCGCACTAAACAAAGGGTGAGCCGAAGGTAAGTGCGTCTAAAGATAAATAGGCTATCAGATGGTATCGGCTCGGCAGCAGCCTCCAGGGATCTCCTCCTATTCTCTTTTATTTTCTTCCTTCGTCTTCTTCTCCTTCTTTTTCATCCTCTTCTTCGTCTGGCTGCCGCTCGGGCTGCCCTGATGCTTTCGCCTTATTTTTCTTCTTCCGCTCCGAGTCGCGTATGCCTGCGTCGAACGAGTACCTGTAATATCCGAGTACCATATTCCGCTGCTTACGAGTAGGCATTCGAGACAGCCTAGCCGCCGGTAGCGAGACGCGTATCGACGATAACGATAATCGGCAAGAATGCGCCGTTCTCTCTCCGCCCGCACCATCTTCGCATTATCTTCCTCGGGAGTCACTTTTCGTGCCCGCTTCGTCGTGCAGCATCGCAAGCAACTACTTGCAGCCCCGAGGACACACGCCGCGACCCTTTCACGCGATATCACGGCTGAGTCCTCGAAAGAGGTACGCTAAGAGATCTTTAAAGAGGCTTCTCTGTTTTCCAGCTCGTGCGTTTGATGTCTCTGATGTGTCTTCGCGCAACGGCTTATCGGAGAATGATAAGCGTTCAGAAGGGGAGAGAATAGCGAAACACCCCATCAGGCAAGTCGTAAAAAGCCGTAACACCAGCAAGTCACACAGTCCCTAATGGACCGTCTTTTGTCTGCCTTGTCTTTTGCTTCGAGAAAAGTGTAAAATTTCCAACCGTGCGATCTTTACGAGTAAACTGACTTTTATCGTAAATAACGTTGTGTAAAATAAATTCTCGCGAAGAAAACGAATCACGCTTCGACGACTGTTCTGCGTCGCAAAAAGAATGTGATTAATCCCGGAATATAACTAATGTGCGGTGATTAGATTCTTTGTACGGGGAAAAGCTGACGATGATCGCGGTTTCCGTTCTTGCGGTCCGTTACAAAGAAAATAATGGATACGCGGCGTAACTGCCGCGCTGCCCGTTAATCCCCGAAACCCTTTTCACGACTGAGACGGAACACGAACGAACGGGCAGAAAAGAAAGACGCGACGCCACCCCCGCCACACCGAAACATTCGCCTTCTTCTATTCCACGCATCGTTAGGACTTACGTAGCCGTGGCCGCGGGACCTCGCGAGATTTAGCAGCCACCGCCGTTGATTTGTGACCCATTGTTCTCCGACAGAGCCGACGGAGGGGTCCGATCGAGGGGAAGAGGAAAGGCCTAACTAAAAACTGGACTATCAAAGTAATGGCCATCGATTTGCTGCCACCCAAACTACGAAACACGCCCGGCAACTGCGAACCGCAACCGCGTTCTCGCTTCTGTATTCCGCCCTCCATATATTATGTTTTCGACGCATAAACTTGGATCGAGCAAGGAAACGAGATCTCGTTAAATCTCGAAGAAACAAATAAACTTTTCTTGTAATTTCGTTTTATAACAAAATATAAAATTATAAATGTCACTTTTTTGTTTAAATAATTACATTTAAATAATTACGCGTAAATAATTACATAAGAACGTTTTCAAATATCTTCGTCTTATTTAAATGCAATTTCATTTTAAAGTTTTTTTTTTTTTTTTTTTTTTTTGTTTTGGAAAAAGCAACAGCGCGAAAATAATTCTCTCAAAGTCTTCTCAAATATCTTATATTGTTCCATATATTTTGCGACGATGCGGCAATTTAGCAGAATGCGCGTTACAACTTTGATTGGGTATTCATAAAAAGGACAGACGATGCCGCGTCTGTGATACCAAATACCCGTTTAATCTTCCCGATCCATTCGACAGGTTCTGAATAGGAAGTCGAAGAGCCGAGAGCGCTCTTCCCCGAACGATCCGAGAAACGGAGCAGACGTAATAGACTGGTGAAGTCGATTCCTGCGAAATCAGGAACGACACACAATAGGAGAACGAGTCGTGGAACGAGCAGGCTCGTCCGACCTGCTTTATTTATTCCATTATCCTGAGGACAGGTAACAACCTTCCGTTGTCTGGCAGCACGCTCCTCCGTGCATCGACGCTTTGCAATCAATGTTGTCGACACGAAAACGTCGGAAATAAAGTCGTATTCTCCGCGAAATGCATTACGACAAGCTTTCGAATCGTTTTGTGTATTTACATTGCCTGTGTCTTAAATGCTTGTAATTGTTAATAGTTTAGTGAAAAACCAATATAATATAAAAATTGTGTATTTTTTATATTAAAAAACAAAATATCAGTTCTACGTTACCTGTTGACAATGCGCGTATTATTTCCAATTTTTCTCTCAAATATTTTTCATAAACTTTCTACATACACCTATTGTTTCGGTTCTGTGTTCCTATCTCCGATTTCGATACGCTCGTCATGTGACCGATCGACTCGTCTTCCCCGGCTTTGTGTAGTAAGGTCGTCAATCTTTGACATTATATCCCAACGAGTTCACAACGCCGCGATGGAGCTGGCATTAATTAAAGCGCGCTCGTTAATTGACGGACAAATCCAACCGGGCCGCACGGATAAATACAGACACCTCGATCGAGACGTGAATGGCATTGTCAGCGGCTCGAAGAACTGCTTCCAGGGGAGAGATAATCAATTCCCTTGGCTGCGCCACCGATGCTATGTAGATATATCGCAGAATCGACGTAGAAAGGATAATTAAGCGAGTACATCAGAGACATAATACATACTCATTTCGTTGACATTAATTGACTCCGGTTGCATCTCATTATTATCGCATTATTATGATGACATTGATAGAGCTTTTTAAAAAATTCGGATTTTTAAGAGAGTCACTTACTAATTAAACACGACTAAAAAGATATTTTGTCTATATAATATTTTTGTTCTTTTTTACACTATTTCAACCATTTTAATCGGAATTAGATTCTGTTGGCTGCAAAGGTGCGTCACAGTGTATCGCGATATTTCACACTCTGTCGCGTGTACGCAAGGAGCCGCTTATCCGGCGTCGCATTCCTTCCAACGCGGTTTTGCATTTCGGTAGATACGTATCGGGATTTTCGTCCATATACATCCTGTAAAAGTGGGCTTCCATCTCTCTCTATCGCCGACGCGATTCCGGAGAT
This sequence comes from Pseudomyrmex cubaensis, assembly GCA_014825685.1. Taxonomy (NCBI): domain Eukaryota; kingdom Metazoa; phylum Arthropoda; class Insecta; order Hymenoptera; family Formicidae; genus Pseudomyrmex; species Pseudomyrmex cubaensis. The sequence goes on along the minus strand of QVOA01004148.1, from coordinate 10,581 downwards.
TTTATCCCCCTAGCAGCCAACCAGAAGTGAAGCCATCCCTCCGCACGATATTATGATAATACACTTATATTCATATGCAATAGGGTCCTCGACTTAGGAAGGCACGGGAGGGCAACACGAAGACGTCCTCCTCGGGGTCTACAAGCCGTAATGTAATTCGATCGACACTTTAGCCCCGAGATGATGGAACGTCGGATAGAAATTGACGGCGAACGGTGGGATGACGTGGCTGGAAGAAGGGAAGGGGCCTCGGGATGGCAGGTAAGCTTCGGTAGCTTCCGTGCTGTTCGAGTGCCGAGGTTCCTCGGCTAATTGCCCGTTAATTTGGTTAATTGTGGATGCACGACAAGTATCGGTCTGTTCTGACGAGGATGGATCCGACCGCGTTAATGAAGAGCGGCCTAAGGGATGAGCGGGAATTAGGAAACGTCGCTTTCTTTAATGAAGAATCCGCCGCGGAAAAAAGCAATTACGAAAGGATCCCCATATCAATTGCAGCACGCTATAGAAAAATTTTGATATGTGAGATTCACTTATTATCTTCATTATCATATTTTATGTAATGTGCTTTATCAAAACTTGTACGCAGTTAAAAAATATTTTAAGGTACACTTTTTTGTTTACAAAATTAATATAAAGGAAATATTTTTTAACGACTAAAAGACATTAAAAATAATAAGGCAACACAAAGCGTGAAAGATGAAAGGTTAATTTCAAATGGCTATTCCTGATTGTTAGCGAGTCTCTTCTGTCTCAGCGGGGAATAATTGAACGATCAGCACACACACCTAACTATTATCGCGCGCCAACGTGCGATTACATGAGAAGTTTGCACGGCTCTTCTGGCCGGATCTCCGGGAATCTCTTAGTCGGGAAATGGTTTTCTCCTGAGGGCGGTCAGACCACTGTGAAGACGTTAACGCTCCAACTAAGCAACTACTTTCCTCGTCGTTCTCGCGCCCGTTATCCGGGATTCTCATTCATTCGGGATTGCGAAAATGAGTCCCGACAGGGAAGATACGAATAAAAACTTTCTATGGTAAAGGAGATCTCAAAATTGATTATCGATATTTATCTCGCGCTTATTGCTCACGACAATTTCGCTGTCATAATGTTAACAAAAGAATTTCTTCTTCGTCGCGAAATATGATCTTCACATATATCCGAAAGCAATATGACAAATAAAAGAAACGTAAGTGCAACGATTTTTTTTAGTTAAAAAAATATTATTTCTTTTATAGAACGTTCTCAAACAAATCTTGTACTCAATAATATTTTTTATTTGATCTTTTAACATATCTTAAATGTAAAATTTAAATTGCAATACAGTTGAACTTTTCGATTGTCTTGCTCAATATATTTTTTTAGAAAAATGGCAAACGTGACATATTTACTGCAGCTATCTAATGTATTCTATGTCCGAACATACAAATCTTTGAAATGTAACTCTATTAGATTTGAAACCTCATGAATGCCTAATAACACATACAGCTCAACATATGTTCACTCTGAATTTTAGTCAGCAACCGTTCATAATGATATGGAATTCTTGGTGTGCATGAACTGCCTTCCAGCTTCCAGCTTAATTCTGCACCTACGCCGAGAATTTCAGGATATTACCGTGTATTAAATTTCAATACGAAAATTCGATATTACAGGCGTGGTATGAGCACGCAATGTAGCGCTCTGGAATTTGTATTTTTTGTTACAGAACTATTCGCGCATGAGTATACATATCTCATAGTTAGGCAGATGCCTCTGGATATTGTCCAATTTCACCGAGTAATGGCAATTTAGAACTAGGTAAATGTTCGCGCAGATTGTTATAGCGCAATCTTATCCACCACGTGTTGTTTACTAAATCACTAAGATTCTGTAAACCATCCTCTGCAAAATCCTACCGAGAGAAAAACATATCTTCAAGCTATTTTTACATTTGTTTGAATAAATTCACGAATCGATTTATAAAATTAGTTCTACCTAACATTATATTACAATGTTCATGTTGACTTTTCTCAATGACGATATTACATAGTCTAAGCGTAAAACGAGCGGAATTCGTGAGACCGGAAAACAGTTTTACGACAATCATTACGCGCGCAGCGAAGCCTGAAATCTCGAGAAAGGAAAGTATAAATGTCTATAAGTACGCGATCTGTATAGGTGTCTACGTAAGTATTAAGTTGCTTCCTTGTCGCGGGGAACGCGCACACACGAGCACATACTCGTATATAATCGCCTGATATTCCACAGATCCCGTAAGTGCGTTGTCTTGTCGTCCAATAGCGTCTTAGGCGCGACATTTCATTACCGCAGTTTGAACGAATTCACCCTCTCGCGCCATCGACTCCCATAAAACAGTGATAGTCGTCATATATGCAGCTCGTGTCATAAAATACAAGAAAGATCGAAGCAAACTTGTTATAATTAAACATTAATAAATCACAAAGATATTTCAATTGCACAAATGTTGCATAGTGAAATAAGCACAAAAAAATATTATAAAAAAGTTTCATTACTTAAAAAATATTCATCTTTATGTTAAAATAAATATTCTAAATATTAAAACATATGCAGTTTTATTTTTAAAAATAATTTAATATTATATTAATATTATATTTTATAGAAAGATAGAAATGTGATTTATACACACGCGCGCAAAAATACAGATGAACTCCGGTCCTGCGAATCGAGACGAAGCACAAAGACCGTAGTTCATTCATATTCATTGATTGCTTACAGAACGGAATCATCTACAAAAGGAGAGCCGTTCGTTTTTCTCTTCTGTCGCAAGCAAATTAATTCAGTGGCACGGATCCATCGATTAACATCCAATACTTTATTTAAACGCAAGAGTTTCGGCGGTCAATGATTTTGCGCTTTCACCACGCGCGCTGAACACTTCGAAGAAATTTATTCAGATTTATTCAATTTAATTTGTATAGAAAATTCTTCCGTTTTTTTATGTTTAAAATAAAATGTTTCTCTTTTTTCTCTCTCTTTTTCATTCATTTTTTTTTTGAGACGGAAAAGAAGACTCGCAAGAAGAGCTTAAACAGCGTGGAGAAGATAGGGTCAATTTCACAGTTTGCTTAAATGCATCGTCTGTCCAACATTACCGTCGCGTTCCACCGCACTACGATCTACTTCATCCTTCGTTCCTTTCGCAACCCCGATCCTTCCACTTGTTGGAATTCCCGGATTGTTGGCGGAAAGTTACGAAACCGCTCTCTCGCGGATTCATTCGGGCGTAATTAATGCCAATGTATCCATTTCGCGCCTGACAAGACTCACGGCGGGATACGAATATGCTTTATGACGGAGTTTATGAAAATGCTCGCGCCACGCAGAGGGAAGGAAGAAGCGAATATCTCGAGGGGGTGTCCTTGCGTCTCCGCAATTGCACAGGTGACGCTCCCGAGGGAGCGATTTCCCGCACCGTGTGTATGTGCGCGCGCGCTTATGTCGCCGCCAGATATTACCGCATAATTTTAGGATATTTCACTGGCACGCAAAAGCGAGTCTCGGACGTGCGCGAATAGCTTCACGGACGATCGTTATTCGCTCGCGGGTGAGAACAAAAGGAAACGAACGGAGGCACAATCCTCGGAGGGTTTCACTGCTTTGCATGGTGCGAAGCGATATAGCACGTGTGAAGAGTACACTCGAGAACTGAGCGAGCACGCGGGTCGTCATGAATAATTGAGATTCTTGTACGGGGCGTCGTTTTGCGGCAAGCTTCAGGGATGTATTCCTTCGCGAAATCCATCCCCTCTCGTTGTATTGATTTTTTGAACGATATACGAAAAATGTCATCAATCGAGTATCATCGTGTGAAGTGGAAAAAAATATCAAAAATCTCTACTTTTACACGTATTTTGTTTTTTGTTTTTAAAACATATCTAGTTGCATTTTGATATTTTACATTTTAAATAAAAAGCGAGAACATGCTTTCGAATCTATCAAAAATATTCCGTCAACGTTCATCTTGTTTTCATGAAAAAAAAAGTGTTACTGCTCACGTAATCGTCTTTCTCCGATAAACACAATGAAACGTGTCTCTCGTCGCAAACACAGAATCAAGAATCGAAGTCTATATCAAATAGTAAGATACACGAGTTAGAACGAACATAGGCAACTACGATGCGCACGTGCATCAGTCGTACGATGACAAATCGCGCATCAGCCGAGCGCAAGCCGCTTATCCATCAACATCAGGCAGGGACACGCGTCTCCACCGGTCCGTTCGGACATTCCACGGTGGTGGACCATTACAATTCCCGTCGCCGATGTAGTTCGACGCCTCCGGGGACCCCGTGATCCCGCGACACTGGTCAAATCGCCGCCATAAGTGGCGATTGTGAGCGTCGAAGGAGATTTATCATCCTACCTATGAGCGCGACCATGATCGCTGACGTGCCACGATCCTGCCGCCCCTTTCGTGCCAGAATGGAGCTACTTTATTCGTCGTAAGCTTTTCTGCCTACTCATTGATACGCCTTATCGCACGCGTATCTCCCAGCTGGGTCCTGAATCGATTTTATGATGCTTCTAAAGACGGACGCTCCGGTATATTATTATATCGGATACTACATAGAAAACTGACGGAAGATATATTACAAATTTTTTTCCTGTAACTCTGTCGGAAAGTAAACTAACGATAGTGAATTATCTATATAAGTCAATAATAGTTAATAAAGAACGTTAGTAGTAAGTGTCGCTAGGTAAACATACTCTGTATATATGAATTTTATAAACATATGTACCTATGTATATATCGTATAAGTGAGAATTCGCTTTCAATAATAACTTATCAAATCTGTTACGTCACTCAGCGAACGGAAAAAGATGCTCGTAAATGTTGCAATGGGACTCTCGCGAGAAAAATTAAAAGAATATCGAAATCTACGACATTGCGTGCCAAACATGCGTATCGAGAAAGAAGGCCAACTGCTTCCCTCGGATTTCCATAGATGAAAATGTACGAAACAATGCGCCATTGCGTCGATGTTGTTTCGAAATGACACATTGTTCGTAGCTGTCGATGATGATAAAATAACGAATAAACGCACGCTTGTCACGCGCAGCACGTGTATTTATATATCTTGAGCCGAATAAAATTGCTGCAGTTTCTTTTTTTTATTCATTCGACGAAGAAGGCGAATGCAAATCTCGATTCACGACCGTGTGTTGTTTACACTCAAAATATGCATAAACTAACCGAGACTTTTTGTTGCTTCGTAAACCTGCGCATTTCATTCTTCGTGTTAACGTAAAAGAACCGTCAAAAGTCGATAAAAAAAAAGATTTAGCAGGTAATGAAGCAGGCACGGAGTGATAATACACGGATCATGCGACGTAAACGACGGCGCAAAAAGTGTTTAGTGCGTATCGTGCCGCACGGAAATAACGAGAAGGATATCAGAAAAAAAAATATCACTATTGTGTGCAATCCCTCGCGTGAGTATTCCTCGCGCAAAGAGAGAGATACCCAAACGCAAGTGTGTACACCTGGCAGGTCGATATGTTACCGCCGTTACTCTGAATTTTCCCGGCGCGTCGTCTCGTTAAATACATAGAAGTGCATTGCTGATATTGACGCACGCGACGTATAATTTCCGTAGCGCCATTATATTTCAGTCGCTCGGAGATTAATTAATTACACCATCGTTCAGATGAGCATGTGCTAATGTTTCGAGATAGCACGTCTGATAGTAGCGAAGTCGGCTCGCGGTCAAAGGTGAGCGCATCGAAACTGATAAGGGTGTACGCGGTTCGATTTCTTCTCGAAGCGATGCAATCGCAATGACCGCAGGCGATGAACAAGGTGTGGTTCCACTGAAATGTGTTAAGCACCGTTTGTATGATGCTTTTTTTACCGGCAACTAGTATCTTATAAGCTAGAAAAATGATAGACATTTCTATCACACAATGCAAGTAGAATATGTAAAAAAAATTCATATATACAAGAAAAAGTATAAAGAAATTTTAGGATACTATTGAATTGTACAGTTTCAGATTTGTGTTTATATGACGCACATATATTACCGGTTTACTTTCTATACACGCTCTATCGCTCGATATCTAATTACAAATATATCCGAAACATGCGCGTTGCACACCGCTTGCAATTAATAAGTCGAATAAATATGTAATGAATCTGTAAGAAAAATGTTGCAACAGATTCAATCGCCATTGTGCTCCGTTATTACACGTCGTAATTTATAGAAAAGTGACTCTCACGCAATTTTTATGAACGGCAAGAGTTATGGTCTTGCTCGTGTTTATAATGGCCAGTTCAAATTTACATGTGCAACAATGATAAAATGTTTAGGTTCACGCTACGGGGTCGCGATATTAACCGCGTAAATATCGCGAGATATTTCGACCGAAAAATAAAATTAAAGCACTAAACACTGTCCGCCACAGATTTTTCCTATAACAATTCCTGTCACAAAGTGTTGTAGTCACGCACGTTTCAATGGTCGTTATTCTATGAACGATAAAATGAAAAGCAATATCGTTAACTGCCCAATTACTCGCACGCGATACTTAACAGTTTCGTAATCGTCTATCACACAACTTCCTTTTCATTTTATCTCTCTCAAATGCATTTTGCAATAAAAGTTGCGGCGTATAAAAGCAAGTACAAACGTTATATAAAAAATAATAAAATTGCTAAATGTCCAATCAGCTTTTGCAACAACCGAACTTGTTCAAAAATTCTGAAATTTACAAATAAAGTAAATAATATTCAAAAACAAGCACGCCCGAATAATTCGCGTTCTGTTTATTAAAACAATCTTCTCCGTTAACATTCTCACGTTTCGACGGTAAAATGTTCAATGCCTTCGGAGCGCAATGTCCATTTAAACAGGATATCCCTTAGACAAGGTATCCCTTGGACGGGATAATCCTGTGATCCATGTCCTACGCCCACTTGTCCACCCAACGTCGCAGGTAAACGCGGGTAAACGCGGTGTCGATTATTCACAGTGGATCATTGGCACCAGACGCACCTAACTTGCGCATTTATGCACGCACGTGTGTAACCTGTGTCCGCCTCTATGTACACATTCTGGCCCCACAGGTGGTCAACCGACGGCGAGTAACACTTGACAATAAAATAAATCCGTATACTCATTTCTCATGAAAATTTTATGTTTTACCCGCTCAAATATTTATATTTTGTTTTCTTGAGCAATTTTTGAATACAATAGTGAAAATACTTTTATATACTGAAAATTATAACAGAAAAATTTTAGATATTACAAACGTGGCGCAAATAATCTGACATCAGTAAACCAGAAACTTTATCTAATAGCTTGTTGTAACAGATCCGCATTGTATTAGATGCTGGTTGACCACTACTGCGGTGTTCATATCCTGTCGGAGGACTTCAGCGTAAAGTCACATGAACCACCCACGCTCACCCGTCCTCGTTCTCCGGAAGGGTTACACCGGAGATACGACAGATAAAGGTGGTATAATTTAGCGTCATTATTATAAGCGTCTGAGGCGACGGCAAGGGATGCTGTAACGACATGAAAGCGCGTACGTGGAGTTGCGCGAGCACGGAATTAAACGATCTCATTAACGGAGCTCTACGGCCGAAATTATCGATCGCTATTTAGGCGTCTGCAAATAGTGCGCGCTTGTATCTCAGCGTGCGCTTGCTTTTGCTTTGAACTCTGTTCTTACAGATAATCAAGTAACTCTGTTAAATGCTCTAGTAAGTAGTTTTAAAATAATTAATTAATTAACAGTTTTATTTTTGGTCGATTGTCTTTACTTGTATAAAACGTTCCGTATTTTCTTCCTGTTTAAGTTTTATACAACTATCAATATATGTACTTATATTTACAGGTTTTTATGAATATTATTCATGTATAAAAATATAATCTCGAAAAGAAGAAAGTAACAAATGCACTAAGACACAGAGAGCGACTGAAATCAATATTCTTTTTGTTTAGAATTATATGCTAATTAAGGAAAAACAACTTGTGAGGTACAGTTTCTAATCAAATGATATCTCATTAGGCGTATTTAGCATTTACCTCTTACAATGGCGACATTATCATTTGTCCGTGACTTTCGCTACACACATATATACGTAGCCCTCTCGCTACAACATTAATTAAGCACACGCGAATCTACATGCAATTAAAATGTAATCAACGTGACACGACTGCTTAGAAAGATTACAATTGCATTCAAGACATATTTCTTTGTTTCTTAAATGTTACTTGAAAAAAAAACTAATGTAATAATATTTTTTTCAATATTGTATATCTTTTTACCATTAAAAAGAATTATAAAAAACAAACTAACAGATTAGATTTAACAAAATTAACGTGTTTTATATGTGTCTAAAACACAGAACAATGTAGAAAGAAATCAAACACCTTCAAAAGAATCTTTTATCATTGCAAGAATTGCTTCGTAACGATGAGGGAGACGACCGATACCGGTTTTCTAATCGGAAAAGAAGATTAGGGCAAGACACGCGTAGATCTGAGCTCCTCGGACAGAAACTGCCAATCGCCGTTCTGATCGGCCGCATTATAATTCAAATGGTTCCATTAAGTGCGTTCACGCGCTATTAGAGCCGCGCGGATTCTCTCGCCTTTTCCTCACCGACGCCTTTTTCTCACGATTGGCCTTCGTGGATGACGACAGCGAAAGTGCACCATATCGATCCCCTCGGCCTTAACGCCATTTCCATTAGGTTAACGACCCGCCGCCTGATAAAGTATTCACGATGCGAATAAATACGACGTGATTCTCTCGGGGTAATGAGTGCCGGATGAAGACCGCGAAAAGCGATTTGACGACTGTTACTTATCGCTGATCTGCATCGTTTAATGTTATTTTTGTTATTTATAGTTAAACAAACGAATTAAAGCACTTTCGTTCATAATGCAACCACAAAACACCGAGAAACCGAATGAACTAATCGTTTCAATTAGTGTTTAATGATAAATATTTCTAATAATTTTCAAATTAGTATTCAAATTATTGTTTGCTGCGTGATCCTGTAATAAATATCGGAAACATCTTATTTTCAAGATCTAATTAATTACGAAGTAGCGTTTTCAAGTTCACAGGGTTGGACAAATGTCAAGAGAAGCTATCTAGCATCCGTACTGTCGGGGGTAAAAACCACCCTCTAGCGATGGTTCTTCGGAAAGTGGCGCCCACCAACGGAGACGCCGAGTACTATCGGCGTCCCGACGTCGCAGCATCCCTGCAACCATGTTTCTATGATCTGCCGCTAGATTGAGATACCAGCCCGGTGTTTCTATCGTGACACCGGGTATATCGCGCGCCGATAAAGCAGATCTTGCAGCGTACTAATCTGTGATTTATAGAAGAAAGTTTATCAACGCCTCATAAACGCCTTTGAAAAAATTTCTTACCATAAAGTTTACTTTTTGAAAGCTAGAAAATAAATCTTGCTGACACAGACATTTCTTTTTGAAAGGAATGAATGCAAAGCAAAACCCATGTACGCTGATAATATTCAACTCTTTTACATGTTAACAAATGAAACAGATCTCAACACTATGACGAACTAGAATTTATGAAATTGCGCGAAATTTTATTTTGACGTACATATCGGACAAAAGAGAGTAACCGAGAGAATAAATCCAAGATAAAAAAAGAAATAAAAAACTTATTATTTCTTTTTAACTTTGATAGACATTCATATTAAAATCCAAAACGATATTTATTTCACGACACTGTGTACTTTGTTCACTGACGTCCTTTCCGTCAGTGAAAGCGACTCGTTGCTTTGTTAAAAGTTTCCGAGCGTTTTTGACCCACGTTGCGGATGCGATATGTCATTTTCGTACGCGCATTTTGCAGCGATCCGATTCGCGAATGTGAGCGGCATCGAGTCTCCGTGGCAGGATATCCGTATTCCCATTCGACGGCCGATCCCGTGAAAATCTGCCTCGTTAAGCACCTCGACGTATTTGAGGCGACGCACTCGCGCGTGCTCGCACAATCCATCAAAAGCCGATGCGGTAGCGCGAGCGGCCGTCGATGCAGATCAATGCGGGATAAAAAAAAAAAAAAAGACAGTGAACGAAGCGGCCGATATAACATGTGACGAAATATAAATCACTATCAACTGCCGTGAAATCCGCGAATTGCTATCACGGCCGTAAAGAAGTAGATCGCTCTCGTAAAGAAGTAAACCGCTATCGAAAGTCGTAAAAAAAAACCATGAATTACCATCGAGATTAAGTTTAAGTTTTTCTATAAATCTCGGCTGATGTGCACTTTATGTAAGCTGATGTGACGGAAAAAGAAGCAAAGTTAACAAAACCAATCTTCATGAAACAAGAAATCGCTATAAAAAGTTTCAATTGTAAATTTTATTATATAACACTCATATTTTAAATATAAAAAAAACATCAAGACAGGATCGTCGATATGTCGTATTGCTTCGATTTTCACGATCCACGATCTTGTCTAACGAGCTAAGTTTGAAATGTGATTGTTCTACGTTTAAACAATTTTATAATTTTGAAAAAGACCGCACACAATGGTCGAAACGTCAACATTTTATAA